>JAOVVA010000004.1:23902165-23928081 GCA_028565275.1 Leiocassis micropogon | reverse complement strand
ATGTGTAATGAGATAAAAATGTAAGTCGCTCTGGATAAGAGCGTCTGCCAAATGCCTAAATGTAAATGTAAATGTAGTGTATTTTCAAGAGTTCCCAGACATTACAGGAATTGCTCTCTTTTATCACCCCTGCTAGTGCTTTTTGTTCAAATGAACAAAATGCAATGCCACAGCATGCTTCATAACCAAGTCCAACTAACTGATAATAAAACTATGTTGTCAGCTATTTTATTTCATTTCATCCATTACGTCCAGATAGCGTGCCCTAATTTCTAGATAGCTAGCATTTTCTCATCTACTCAAAAATCCATGTTTTCAAAAGCATGATGAAACTGAGTTTTTAACGAACATTACTGGTTATAGTTTTCTAATGAACAGACCTATGTGCACTTTTTTATGTGGTGTATGCTGTGTGACAAGTTCTCAGATGAATGTAGTTGCTTCCAGTTTTTGCCAATACTTTTTTTCCAAGATTATCGCTTCTTCTTCGTCTCTTTTTTAATTTGTGGGCAGTCAATGCAATACTGCCACCTACTGGACTGAAGTGTGGCGCAGAATCTTCGCAGGAAAAAAAACAACTCTTTGTAGAGATGTGGCATTTAAACAATTAATAACAAAGTGTGCAGCATTTCAGTGCTTATTAGGTACATTTAGTAGTTTTTAATACTTAAAAACCTGTGAGAAATACAGCTTTTTGAGACAAATCAGACAATTAACATTAGTGCTATTGAATTGAATTCAAAATTGCAATGCTCTAAAAATTGAACTGAACCAACAGTCTACCTACTGTATGAGTCACAGCTCAGATCTGTCAGTCCTTTAACTTCCACCCAAAGGGTGTGGCTCTACATTTTTCATAGTATATCAACAAACCTTTATAAGCAGCTTCAGGTCTGGAAGGTGGGCGAGGGGAGTAGTTATCCGAATAACCATAACTGGGGTCAACATTCACATAGTTATGGATATGTGGTGGAGGTCTGAAAAGGTGAATAAAAGTAATTAAGATAAATTAAGAAGATATAAAAAATTAAAATGTAGAAAAGTTTCAGTTCACAACATTAAAAACATTAGTGAATTCTCATTCTACCTGGACGGTTTGGGATTCCGAGCTTTTTGGTAGTCATACTCCTCTCGTGTCCGTGGCTGGGCCAATTCTTCCTCTGTGTGCTGAAAAAAACATAAAACAGAATTAGATATGGAAAAAAATCCCAGTTATATGTCTGTAGACCATTCAGGCCACCTTCTTATGTATCAGCCAAACATCTGGTAGTAGGGCAATGTATAAAATCATGCAGATACAGGTTAATTATTGTTATAATGAATACTAGAAGATTTTTTTCTTGGGCCTTGGTTCCTCCCCTGACCACTGGTTACTGGAAGATTAAGATTGGAAAAAACATTGTCTGGTCCAGTTTTCCTGAGGCTGCAAACTCGGATTCTTTTTCACGACTGAAAGGAGTACCACCCAGTGTGGTAGACTATCCACCTCAAGGTTCAATGTGTTCTGAGTTTTGATGGTTTGAAAAAAAAAAGAAAAAAAAAAAAGAAGAGCTGTTGAGCTCCTGTCAATTTAAACTAGTCTAGTCATTTTATCTGAACTCTTATTATCAAGACATGTCATGTCATGATTCTGTAAAGCTGCTTTGCAACAATGACCATTGTTAAAAGCACTATACAAATAAAATTCACTTGACTGACAGAACTGCCACCCTGCTGCTTTCTGTTTTTCCGAACAATTTTAGTGAACTTCCGAGGAGATCAGCAATTTCTGAAATTCTTGGACCAGCCCAGCTGACTCTAAAACTGAGATCATATTTTTCACCATTCAGAACATTAACTGAAACTCTTGACCTGCGTCTGCAAGATTTTATACACTACAATGCCTTCACGAAATGGATCATTTCTTTCACAGGCATAGAGATATTCCTAGTATTGCAAGGACTGTGTTGGGCAAGTTAATTTTATAACTTCATCATTAAGGCAGTATAAAAAAAAAACCACACATTCCTGATTATTATTGTACATAGAAAGAAAGAAAGCTTCTGGATTTTGCATGCATGAAAGAAGCAGGTGCGACAAAGTCCTCAGAAGATCTGTGGCTGGTTCTGCACGATGTTTAGTAAAACTAAGCAGCTCATTTCCTTAAAGAACTGCACAAATTGGACCCGATATAATTGATGTACCTGTATAGTTTAAGCAAAGGGTCGTCACACTAATTACTAATGTTTGTTTCATTTATTTACCATTAATCGATTTTTATAGTCATTTTTAAATTGTTTTTTTTAAGAAAACCTTGCTCTACAGCAGTTATTTGCATATGTCTAAGACTGCACAATACAGTATATACACTAGACCACTGGGATTACCCTGGAGTCTCCTTCAGCTCGTCTCTGTTGTCTCTCTTTCTCTCTAGACTTCTTGTACTCCCTTTCTTCTTCCTCCATGAATCGTCGAGCTATTTCCTTTCAGGGAGAACAAACGGTGCATTATTTCCATGAAGACGAACAGTTAAAATAAACAGCACTAAGGTAGTTCAACAAAAAAACTAAACACAGCGTCCCTGGCATAGTCTTACTTCTATGGGAAATGTTACATTTGACTGATTCAAGCCTTGGTATGCTTTGACAAATGACTGATGTCTTTAAGAATGGAAAAGAACCTACTAACCTCATCTTGTGCAACTTGAGCAGCTCTTTTGTCAAATTTACTGGCCTATGTAACGGATAAAAAACATTAAATGTATTAGAACTGCAAAAATCTAAATTATCTAAATTTATATAGACGTGTTATGGGTACCATGAGCTCCTCTTCCTGCATTCTGCGTGCCACCTCCATGTCTTTGAACTCCTGGGCTCGCAGGTCCATCTGCGACAAACCATGCATTGCTTCCTTCATCCCGTACTCCTCCTGTGCGCTTCGTCCTGCAGGGAGCACCAGAGAGCCAAGTTCATATAACTCTAACTTGTAATACACATTAGTTTATAGATTTGGGCCTGTGAGCACTCAAGATTGATCACAACAGAAGAAAACTGATTTGTATGATCACAAATTCATTTGACAAAACCCATGGTGCCCGGACAAGCTTAGCTACAACATTCTGGTTGCAATATGGATTTGTGCCATGCTCTGAAGGAGGAGAAATCATATACACAGTTATATATTTGTCAGATATTTTACCCAGTAAGCCAGAAGAAGGTCAGTTTGGAAAACAGATTGCAGATTGGTTAAAAGCCCCTCCACCAGTTCACCTAGCACCCAGCGAAGGGCCAGCAAAGAAGCACAACACACTGACACACAAGGGCCCTTGTGCATACCTCTATACCTGGGGGTTTGCCCTTTAGAGTGACTTCTAGAGCTTGGCTCCTCAAACACATCGTCACTGCTGTAGTGCCTCTGCCTGTTGGTGTAGACAGCATTCTCCTCGGTTTCTTCCGAACTGCGCTTACTGGGAAATTGCCCATCTAATTCTCGGCTTCTGTTTCTGTCCCTACTCCGATTTCTTTCTCCATCCCTCGCTCTCTCTTTATGTCCACGCTTGTCTACGTCCAAGTCCAAATCTCTATCTCTGCTCCTGTGTCTATAGCCATTCTGTCCCATGTCCACATCTTTGGGCCTGAGTCTGTCTCTACCGGGGTCCCTATTCATCTTATCTTGACTTTTGTCTCTGTACTTCTCTGTATCTCCTTTTCTCCTTTTTTCTCTTTCTCTCTGTTGATCTCGATCTTTTCTCCTTGTCCTGTCCCTGTCAGATGGGTCATCCCTATACGCCAAATCCTGGTTGTAACGTGGATCTGCTTCTGCGTTTCTGTTTCTTGCAGACGGATATTCGTCTGGATATTTAGTCCTTCCCTCTGAGAAGTAGTGCTCAGGTGTCTGCCTTCTTGTCCTGCCTTCATTTTTCCCTCGGTTCTGTTCAGATTTAGGATGCTCCGAGACTCTTGAGGGATCGCCTTCACCAGGGTAGTATTCAGCCTGTTGGCTTAGTGTACCATGACTGTCCAGTCGTCGGTTTTGGTCCATTTTTTGAGGCCAGTGATCTGGAGATCGACCCCGATTTAACTCTCTGAACCTTTCTCTGCCTGATACTGGCAAATCAGAGCCTGAGAGTTCCACACGAGTGTCTGAAGGGGGTCTGTAGGCTGGTTTGGATCATATAGGGAAGACAGAAGTAACATAACAGTTCTGGTCATCATTTTAATGTGCAGAGTAGCAACATTTTTCTTTAAAAAAAACAACAAAACATTTAGAGAACAATAACTGCATTTCTATTTATAAACAAATTTTGAAGACACCAAAGAAATATAGCCAAAATAATATTTCACACATTGGATTTAGAGCGTAACATCTAAATAATTATTATATTATACTCGTACAATAAATGTGCTGACGGTGTCTGTGGAATTTAGTTTATAAAAGGGCTGCTGCCGGAAAAAGGTTTAAGAACCTCAGAGTGGCATCAACACAAATGCGGCCTGAGAATTTTCCTCTCAGTATAAACTGTACTATGTGTCAAAAAAAACAAAAAAAAACTTACTGTTAAGACAGGCAATAAAACCAGAATAAACATTTTTCCATAAAAACATATTACTTATTGGTGAAGGGAAAGACGCAGGACTCAGAATCAGCTGAATATCTGTAATATATAGTATATAATAATATATTATAGTATATTGAAGATCCCAGGCTGGCCAGCGTTCACTTTATTATTCTCTGTACTCAGGTACACTTGCATGTTTTCAGTCTCTGATACAGGAGGTGGCAGTATGCACCTAGCTGGTTTGCGAGCTGCCATTAACCACAAAGAGAATAAGAAGGTCAGCCTTTGTGCTATGCCTAATATTATTGATATTTCGGGGAAAAAAAAAAAAAACTTCAAAAGCAACACTCTCTTATATATTATCAGCAGCTATGGCTTTGTAGATTTCGGAGGAGACAGACGGCACTGATGACATTGTGTTCTAAACAGCGGTCCACTTCCGTGTTCAGGTACGATTGGCTTAATAAATCTGTCTCGATCTGTGCCCGAGTACGCCGTATCGTGCTTGAGACCACCTTTCCTCGGGTGAAGAAGACTCGGACAAGGTTCCCATGCCCAGAAGGCTTGTGTCCTCACTGATTTAATTGAACCAGACGGTGGGGTCAAGTATTCTTGCAAACGATCCCTTGTCTCTGAAGTGAAAATGCTCTGAACGCACAGTTTCAGTGTTTATGTAAATGAGCTGCTGCTGAGCCATGCTGAGGGATCTTTGTCTATGAGGTCACAATAGGGGAAAAATCCAATTAGCTTTTTTTTTCTCCAGAAGGCTAATACAAAAATGGAAGGAATTTAATGCTTTTCCCCCTCACTTTTTCTTGCATAATTGGTACCCTTTAAATTAAATAGATTATCAATTTTATTATTATCAATTCAAGCCAAGTAAGCTAATACTCTACCACAGAAATCTATGTAAATCAATCTAATTCTTGTGCAGCCAACAATGCTAACTACCACACAGCAGAGCTAACAATCTCACCGAACTAGTCAAAGAGGCTCTCTTGAGCTAATCTTTGAGGCCCCAGATGCATCAGTTGGATCTGCATGCTATTGTAATGCACTGGGAACCAAACATCTTAACTTCTGAATAACAGTTATAAAGTTCTTTATCTATTTTAAGATGCTGCACTAAAGGTAATAAAAACACCAAATTATGCAGGTTTATTAAATATCTCGTAAATCAGACGAAGCTCCAGTGCTTGTCTAATCCATTTAGCTTATCTACACTACCTTAATGTGTACTATGGAATGGGGCATATGGGTGTAGTCATGGCCTTAAGCTTTTATAATCTATTACACATGAACACGTCAAGAGCAAACAAATACCAGCGTAGGTGCACGAGGGCAGCGCGGATGAGAGGGTGGAGTCGGGTAAGTAATGGATGAAATCTTGCTTTTCCAGTTCCCCATTTTCTTGACATTTTCAAAGGCTGAGAGTTTCATGTATTCAGTTGTATACAGTTTCATGTATACAGTAGTGATTTAAGTGGAGAAGCTAGGAGTATTTATAACTAACTACTGCTCTTTCAGATCACATCAAATCAGCCTTTGTAACAGCCATATAAATAAATTATAATAATAGTTATTATTTGTCCAAGAGAAAAATGTGAGGACCTGTAGGGTTTGGATGAGACCCCATTTTTTTTTTTTATAAAAAAAAACAAAAAAAAAACCACTTGTCTAAGCTAGATTCTGGAGTGTGTGTTTATACAGAGTTATATGGAAACTATTAGGCTCTTGGAAAAAAAAAATAAAAGTCATAAAACACTTCTTAGTTGAGATTTAAAAGTTAACAAGCAAGTCTGTGGAAAAGTTTACAATAGAAAATCATTTCTTTCTTTCTTTCTATCTATTTTAGGGGAAAGCTAAGTTATTACATCAGCACCTCGTGATTAAGTTTGCATTTCTTTTCACCAATTCTTAATTAAAATTGACAAGCTGCAACTCTTTCCGCAAGTACCTGGTGGTTACCATAAAACTCTGTATACATGCACACTCCAGTTTCTATCACTACAGTCTAGACAGTGACATGTTAATACTAACACATTTCTAAAAAAAAAAAGCAGGACCTTTCTTTTTTTAGAAAATATATTATTATTAACTATATTATATGTTACGCCTTCATAATGTGAATAAATCCATATCTTATAAAATATGCAAATGTCTACAACAACATCCAAATGTCTCTTATAAGAGAGCAAGAGGAAGATATGTAGCATTTGTGTACTTATCTTTTAGATTTCTGGGTCAAACCATATTATGGTGCTTTTATTTTTTTTAATGCCGTGAAACGGATGATAGCTATCATAAACACACATACGCGTCCACACTCACGCACACACTCGCGCACACACTCGCGCACGCGCACTCACTCGCGCACGCGCACTCACTCGCGCACACGCACTCACTCGCGCACACGCACTCACTCGCGCACACGCACTCACTCGCGCACACACACACACATTCTTCCACTATTTATTCATGCCCGAGGTACACACCTCCTTTGTCTTCATAGTACTGCTGCTCTTCCAGTTTGGCCTCCAGGTGTTTCTGCCTCTTCTGCTCCTCTTTCAACTCTCGCTCCTGCAGCTTGCGTGCAATGGCCTACATAAAACACACACACACACAAATATATTTAAAGTTCTAAGTTGGATTTAAGCAATTTTCATCTTGTTTTTCATCTGGGCCACTCTGACAACTGAAGAGTTCAGTGCCGACACGTGACGTGTGAACGCTGTTTTTTCGAGCTCAGGAGCTGATAGCGACCCCTGGTCTTCTTTAAAACAGTAGCCATGGGGTTACTTCAGTCTTACCGCAGCACAGTCAGCATTAGCACTAATAGATGATAGCATGACAAATAAAATGCACACCTTGCATCTGCCTGCATGTCTAAAAATGTTCTTGTGCAAGATCCGCTCTTTATTAACACTATTTTCGGTGCAGAATTCAGTAAGGACTTGGCTTCCACTGAATCAGGGTCATATTAAATCAGGGTTGTTGAAAAATACGTTGAGGTGGATGAACAGACCGTAATTCTGTAGCACTTACACTTGAAATTATTGTAATGTATCTTAACCTCTCACGACCCCATTCGTAAAGTCAAATGACCCCGTATGGTAAGTCGGTCTTGGTAAGTTTACAAGCCTTAAAATAGTGTTTTCTTCCCTGTGAAAACTGCAAGTAATAAAAACACAAAAACATATAAATAAAAAGTATGTGATGTGTCCCTGGCAATCAGTCACGGATCCTATGAACCTAACCTCATCCTTTGCCTCCTGCTGCTTTTGCTTCTCAGCTTGCCGGACGAGCTGGTCCTGAATCTCTTGAGCTATTTCGTTGTCACTGCGTTCACTAAAGAAAAAAAATAAAACAACAAAAAATAAATAATGTGAAGTACCATGAAGCATAGAACAGATTTGAAAATAGGTAACCTGATAATTAAATTAATTAAAATAATAATTAGGGTCTCTCTGACAATCCATCACATGGCGCACACACTCACTCACTCAAGCACTTACTCACACACTCGTAAAAACACTCTCGCACGAACACGCTCTCACACACACACTCGCACACACACCAGGGAATTAGCCTACACCACATGTCTGTGGACTGTGGGAGGAAACAGGAGTAGCCCGAGTAAACCCACCAAGCACGGAGAGAACATGCAAACTTACACACACAGACCGAAACTGCAGTGAGTGTGTACACTGGGTTTTACAGAAACAGTTTGTATGTTTTAGTTACAATGTACACACTAGAGAAATTTCCATGGAAGATAGTAGAACGCTTTGTCAGTGACACATAGCAATTAATAGAAAGTCTGCATGAAAATGATAGATTAAAGAGATAAATCTCACACATTATTAATGTAATTTTTATTTTTGTTACTTGTTAGGATTAAATAGTTCAGCTCTTTCAGGCATTTTTTTTTTCCTCAACTGGTATGACTACTCTTACTGGTATGACTACGCTTTACCACGGCATGAAAGAAAGTGCACGTTTTTCAAAGAAATTAATATCAAATTTACATTCCAGAGTGAATATTACTATTCTCCATTTTTTTAATGAGGAAATTCTGAGCGTATGCTGACGTCATCTGCTTTGGGATTTGCAGTCAATAATAAAGACCTCTTTGTGCACAGTTTTGTCCTTGTTTTTCTGGGATGCTCACATGTCTTGGAGCTGTCTCTGACTTTGGGCTTTGGCCCGCTGGTCCTCTTCTTCTTGGAGACGCTTGGCCACACGAAGATCCTGCTGCACCAGACGACTCTTGTGGATGTTGGAGGCGAGGTGGCTCTCAACTAGACAAGTAAGCAAGAACAGGGGGAAACAAATTGAAAACTTTATGTCCATACAGTTCTCTCAACCACTAAAAGAATGGAAAAATCTCAGCTTGTACAACACACACAGTTGCTGTTTCTATACTTAGCATGGTTTACAGCCCCAATTGCAAAAACGTTGGGGCAGTATGGAAATTGGACCTGCATAATGGAAGAATGAGGGAAACTCCAGCAAGCTAAACCTGACCAACTTGACCAACCAACATCACAGAAACGGTAAACAGTCAACTGTCGCAACTTTTTGGAGGATGTTGCAGCCACCAGGTTTTTTTATTTTGTTTTGTAATTCATGTTTTTATAATTCATGTTTTTATTTTATTCATTCGGTACATGACAATATCATACAAAACACAGGTTATAACTCCATACAAATACTGTATGTAAGCACAGAATATACACAGTCGCTGTGGTAAATGAAGATAGACAAATATTAACTAAGGACAGAAAAAGTGAAACTTCTGAATTATTGTGTCATGTGAGAAGACAGCGTTCCAAATCAGCCACAAGATTTTTAAATGAGTTCGTATTTTCAATTAAATGCACATGGTAAATCATCAAGTAATTAGTTGTTGTATTGTTTAATATAGCACAAGGTAAAGAGACTTTACAGATGACGTTTATTTTTCCTTGTTATTGCCAATTTTTGGAATTGGGGTTGTATTTTAAGACTAACACAAACTAGATTTCTAACTAGGTACAACAAGCAAAAAAAAAAAAAAAAAAGCTCTGTGTGTGTGTATAGATATATATATATATATACACATACATAAATAATATTTTTGTTTTCAAAATGAAGCATAACCATTACATTTTTTGCATGTTACTTTACAGTGAGAACTAATGAGGCCTAATACTAACATTAATTTTCTTCTTTTTTTAATGCCTCTTACCAAAATTCCTTTCGTTTTCTGGGAAATCAAAAATAACGCATCTGGTTCGCAGCAAACTGCAATTATTTTCACTAAAGTTTTATGAAATTTGGAAGACCAATAGATAAAAGCCTCAGTTATCTGTAGAGCACTTTTTTTGGCGATCGCACAAGTGCATTAGCGCCACCAACAGGACGATATTTGGATAAAGTGTAATGTCAGTGAAATACACTTTTCTCTGATTTACTGAATTCCTTACTTTCAACTTGAATAAAGCTTGTACTTTGATGTTTTCAATACGGAATACAATTTGGCCATAAAGACGTTTGATGGTGGAGCTTTCCATGTATTTCATGTATTATGCAGTAGCACTTCCTGTGCACAAACAGGTCACTAATTAGTTCTAGCCTAACTGGTTGAATAGTTGTGGCTAATTAGAGAAATCTATGAAAAATCTGTGCAATTGGCATTAAGCTTCCGGAGCCATGGCTTGGGTTATCTCCAGACTGAAACCCAATAAAAAATTGTTAAACAATGATGAAGAAGGAGGTAGAGGTCAAGAAGCCATCTTCTGTACATGAAGACGTCAGGAAGCGAACAAGCAGGCATGGATTGAACAGGTAACACCAGAGTACTGCAGACGTCTTTCTGACTCTACTGTACGCCCAGCCAGATCCAACAGGTTTTAAAGAGTGAAGGCCTTTATACTAAAATATTGATTGCTTTATAGGAATTTCACTGCATAAAATAATAAATGATTCTTGGTATTATCTTGGTTGTTACCATTTTTTATTTCTCAATAGGAATAAGTGCCCAGTATTCCCGGATCGTCTACTGATGCAGCTATAAGGTTGAGTGAGAATGTAACAGTCTTAAAACCAAGTCAAGGGTTACCTCATCAATAAAAAACATGTTACTCTCTTGTTCTCTCTCTTTGCTGTGCTCCATATTTTGCTAGCTCGCAAAGGTTTAGTTAAACTGGATAATAGTGTGTCGCACTTAAAAAAAAAAAAAAAAAAAAAAACTCCCATGAAATCTATTGGCTGAGGTGTACATCAGTCAAGCGGTTCAACTCAATGGCATTCTGACTTCCTGTATAAAAAACATGAAGCTTGTTGAACTGGCTTTGCGACATTCAAGCCAACTGAATCCCTGTATTCAAACTCTTTAGTCATATGGTTATACCATAACTGTAGTTTATTTTTATCTATGTTTAAACAGTTTTGTTGGTAATATGCCAGCATACTTACTTTCTTGTTCTTGAAGGTTGTGGGCCAGACAGTGATCCTCCAGCACAGCGAAATCACGACACACTATGAAAACACAAAAGGCTGGTTAAGGTGTGCCCTGGGTTTGCTCTGATATTTAATGTCATGGTGCAGTAATTACACAAACACATGTTGGAATACAGATCTATTTTAGAGCTTAAACCTATTCAGCCATCCAAATTCCAGATTATAGTATTCATCAGGCGTTAACAGGTTCATCACTATATATCCACTTTGAATTTATTTCTGGAGAAATATGATTAGATGCACAGTGTATCAAATACAAGAGGGAAAATTTTATCAACAGTGTATGAAATGCAAGACATAAGCCTGCATCCCTTTGTGTTAAACTGATCTAGTGTGAATAAGAGAACTGTTGATAGAGCTCCCTCTGATCTCCACTGTACTCGGGCCAACAGTAAAATCACAAAACAAGCGAAACAAGTAAAGTTAGACCATCTGTTCCACCCTTTCCACCCACTGAGCCCAGACAATTGCTAATAATGTTACACTAAACACTACAACATTGAGAGCTACAGACATTTTGAATTTGTTGGTTTGAAAAGCTTAACATTTAAGTCATTTAGGGACTAACTCATTCCAACTGAACTATGACATTTCAAAGACATTTTTTTGTAAAACTCAAGATCAAATTATTATCCAAAACATACAGGAAAATGAGAATTTCCACTAGATTTGTAGCCTGAAATTATAAAAAAAAAAAAAAAAAAAACCTAAATGATTCTGCAGTCATTCACAGTAAACACTAACCACAACAAATAAAAAAAATTAAAAACTTTTTAAATTTATAAATGTTTGCATTTAAAGCGTTAAAATGTTGCATTTCCTCTATACACCTGCAGGTGGTGTGCTCTAAACTTTTCACACATCACATCAACCTGAGTGGCAGGAGGAAATTATTTGCCACGGTTGTTTAGAATTTAAAGACTACTGAATTGGGATATTTATAAAAGCATGATATTCACGAAATCACAATACAATTCGAATCGTGCCCCAGGTATCATGATAATATAATATCGGGTAAACCCTGTTGATTCCCATCCCTAATAATCATAGGTCTTGGTCATTTTCAAATGTAACTCTTACAACAGCTGCATGGGTAGTTCAGGCTAGCTCCTGAGAAAGAGAAGAGTTCATTTTGTACTAAATAGACTGTAATTTTGAAAGATCCCGAATTGATTTAGCTCAGTGGGACTGCTGGAGCTCCCTACGAGTCTCAGCTGAATTCTAGAGTGCATTTTTACATGGGGTGAGAGTTGTGGAATTTTGTCTCCATTTACTTTGTAAACTGTACTCGCAACTTGGCTGATAAACTTCATGGTCAGTATGTAGAGCAGAAAAAACTTAAATTAAAAAGGAAACTAAAAAAAGAATAACCTAGTGCACTGGGGTGTACAATCCCTTGTTCCATATGCCAAGTAGAACCCGGGATCAGAGGTTAAAGAGGAATTTGGCAACTTACGGAGTGTTCACACTTGAAATGTTTGGCTCAATTAAAAACGAAATCTGGTGTGGTTGCTCTGTTAATGAGGTTCACTTCAACCAATGTGAACGCTGCCATCCAAACCTCAGCTCGCACCAAACAAGTAAAACCAAGCCTGCTTGAAAAGGTCGGTCTCGGTCTGCTTCCAAATGAACTCTGGTGTGGTTCGATTGAAATGTGAATGCACCAGGAACCAAAGATATGTAAACAAACAAAGTAAGTTTGTCTGCTTTGCTGGCATTATCTGATAATGGTGACTGTATCCAAGAACTTTCACTGGTTGACTCCGTACCTGCAACATCTGATTTAGAGGCAGGTCACAAATTCATAGAGTTTAGAAAACAACACAAGCACAAATTGATTGATTGATTGATTGATTGATTGATTAAAGGTAAAGACACCACCATGTATAATCCACATGCCTTCTGTCATGTCCTTTGATCTGATGTTGAAAATACCAGCATGAATGCTAAATGAACCAAAAGAAATGTATCATTTTATGCGCTGGTCTGAACCAAGAGAGCTGAACTATAAGTGTGGAGTGTAAACTACACTTAAAAGTAATTATTGAGTAGACAGCGTGTGTAATGTGTTTTCTTGCTGAAAGTTCATCTATGGTTTGTGAATGTGGGTTTTGGCTAAAAGGCTGCTCTCGCCACAGCACTGCGGACCGTACAGACCTACTTTCACCCATGCTGGTGACCAACAATTAGTGTAATTAACTATTATTAGAACACTTTGGGTGTGGAGAGATATAAATAGTTAAATGCCTTTCGTCAATCAGATTACTCGGTCAGAACTGATTGTTGTATAATAATGAGGAGAGGTGATTAAATCCAGGAACCCTGGAGCGGTTGGACAGAACAAAGGAATGGTATTTGGGTTTAAACCAAAACACGTCATTTGACTTCAATAAGAAAGAAGTTCAACCCTCAAATGAGGACGTGGACTAAACATTTTTTTTTTCCCCTCCGTGGTTGTGAACTGCTAAATTAAGCCACAAAAGTGAGATGTAGCTCTGCAGACATACAGCATGTAGATTATCTAGAGATAATCTACAGACAGAGAGAGATCAAGAGACAATCTAAACACGTTATGTGACAAATAAAATATATCAATCATTTGCATTGCGCTATTTCTGTACCACAAACCAATCCAAAGCGTATAATAAGAAACATGCCTGGTGGACTCCTCGCATCACTTTGGGTTTAGATTTTAACTCTCTCTTAGTTTGAACAGGTGGACCTCGACACCAAAGGTTTTGACGGCCGTGCCTTCACCACCACCAAGTCTTATCCTTCTGGTTAATAAACTGTATGCTTAAAATACCTTAAAACATACAACCGGAGGACATCTATTAATGAAAAACGCTTCATACATTTTCATATCTCCAAAATGTCATATCTGACTTTGCTGTGACCTCTTCTCTTTTTGAATCAATTCCAAAGTGTAATTAGTGTGAATACAATGATAAATGACAAAACGCGGATGGACCCAGAAACAAAAGATGGACAATGTCTGGGGGTGGAGGCATGAAAACAGGAGAGAGTCATACAAAAAACTAAAATGATGAGGATATGCCATGGTGGTGATTACGAGGCGAGAGCAACAGAACCAAATCACAAGTCTGCGCAGTGTTGTTTGTAAAAAGTGTGTTTACAGGCACTGTGAAATTTGAGAAAGGAAATGATTAGAAGATAATGAAAGCAGACTATATAAAGATTGAGAGGCATGACTCTTATATGCAAACCTGTCCATCGGTTTCATGTGAATAAAAACAAGTTACATTAACACAATTTGTTTTGCGTGGGGGGGGCAGGGCTTCCATGTGGTGTTAGTTATTGTTAGAAAATGTAAAATTTATGCAAAACATTCTGTTGAAAAACATTCTGTTCCGCATACGAGACGTTCAATGTCATTTTGTTCTTAAAATGTTTCTATGGAACCCATTCTAGCATCAGTCTGATCAAATCTGCATTTTAAAAAGTGAAGGTCAGTACCTGAGTAAATGCCACTGAATATCACAGAAGTGTAAAAATCAGTTAAAAGACGTAAGGATGCCACAACAAACCCACAGAAATTGAAATGTCTGTGCCAGTCGCAGATACAAATCGCTTCAGAAACACAAAGCTTCCTCTTTAATCTCTTTACTCATAACTGTTCACCAATAACCATGAGGATATTACATCTGAGTAATTCAGTCAGTTTTGCTCTGCTGAACTGTCTGTTTGATTAATCTATTTTATTAGGCCATTTAATCACTTTACAGCTTCCCTTTACAGATTGTATAAGTGCTTATCTCTGTTGTGATGATGATGAGATAGAGCAGGAGCATTGCAGACACTCTGAAAGCTGAGATGTGATTACAAACTGAACCAGGGTGTGAAACACACACACACACACACCTAGTGAGGATTTTGACATTTTTAGGCAGACTGACTATATTCACCTGTGTGTGTGGGTGTGTGTGTGTGTGTATGGGTTTGTGTCTTAAACTGGCTCTGATGTTTGGAGACACACAACAGGGTAGGGTCAGAAAGTAATTTATAATAATTCATTCATAATAACTTATTTTGTTTACAATACAAGGAGAAAAAATATTACAAAACAAAAACGTGAATTAAAAAAATTGCTTAACAGAATCTGAGCAGTTGTGGGTTAAGGGCCTTGCTCAAGAGCCCAACAGTGGTAACTTGGTGGTCGTGGGGTTTGAACCTGGGACCTTCCAAACTTTCCCAATGCCTTAACCCCTGAGCTCCCCCTGACCCCTGATTCTTAACCTTAACAAGCCTTTCTAAAAGAACAAAAGATAAAGATTACTATAAATGTGCAATGTCTGGACAATTCTTATTAATGAAGAGTTACCCAATAAAATAAAAGAAAAAATAAGAAAAAACAAGAAAAGTCATACACGCCAAGATATAATTCAATCATGTTCAGCTTTGATTACACCAGTTCATGTGTGAAAACGATTCCTCGTGCTAACAGAACCAGTCTTACACAATCTGAGTACGGGAACATTCCTGCACCATCATGGGGAAAGAAAACAAAATAATCCATTGATGTAATAACCTGGTCATTGTATTGCTTATGAAGCCTTTTTTTCTGATGAGTCTCACTAGCAAGTGGTTTTCTTATGGACACACAGCAGGTCCAATCTAGTGAGTTCTCATCACAGTGTGTGTGTGTGTGTGTGTGTGTGTGTGTGTGTGTGTGTGTGTGTGTGTGTCTGTGTGTGTGTGTGTGTGTTTGTGTGTATGGAAATTATCTTAACTTTCACTATTAAAACACAGCTCTGGTTTTTACTGTTGATTCTTATCAAAATTTTTTTTTTTCCACAAACTCGACAGTTCAGCACTATCCTGAAAGGTTAAGAGATCAACAGCGTAGTGTAATGGGAAAAGTTCCAGGACGTTAAAGGGGGTTTTTATCTTTTGTAAAACGATCAAAGATTTCCATTACGCGTTTTTTAATCTAAGTGAAGTGACGCAGCACTGTGGCTTGCTTCATAAAAGCAAATAGTTGGCAACTACCTTTATTTAGTAAAGAAGTTTTACCAACTGTATGCCAAAAAGGAAATGCCTATTCTGTTAAGAAATCACACCACCACACTTTATACCTCAAATTACGTATTTTCCCAGACATGTAAAACACTGCGATAGAAAAGAATGCTTGTGTAAAAATCTCGACAAAATACTTGCGTACATTAAGAGTAAAAAAACAGCCTGAAAATTATTCCTTATGTTAAATCTGATCGAATGACTTGAAACTCAGTGGAATTTTACCAACAGTCCAGTAGATTAACAATTTAACTTTTTACATTACATTACACAACATCGTTTTAAGAAGAAAGGGGAAGTTTCGAGCTGTAACAAACACCAGATGCATAAAGCTGATAAGCCAAACCATGAAGTTATGGGAAAGAGTAGTGGAAGCTAGGTTGAGAAGAAAGGCAACAATCTGTGAGCATCAGTAGGGCTTGATGCCAAGAAAGATCACCACAGATGGCATGTTTGATGAGAAGGTCAGAAAGAGTTCAGGGTGCCCAGAGACAAACTTCTGTAATATTGCATGAGGAAGTCAGGAGTGGCAGAGAAGTATGTGAAGGTGTTGCAAGATATGTACAAGGACAGCGTTACAGTGGTGATGTGTGCTGTAGGTGAAGGTAGGACAGCATCAAGGTTCGGCTCTGAGCCCCCTCCTGTTTGCAGTGGAGATGGGCAGGTTGACCGATGAGGTTAGAAAGGAGTCCCCATGGACTATGATGTTTATGGACGACATTGTGATCAGCAGCAGAAAGCTGAGTCTAGTTGAGCTGAGTCTAGAGAGGTGGAGCGATGTATTGGAGAGGAAAGACATAAAGAACAGTAGAAGCAAGATGGAGTACATGTGTGTAAATGAGAGAGAGAGAGAGAGTGCGGGAAAGGTGCAGTATAGTGGAGTAGAGGTAGGGAAGGTAGTTTAAACATATAGGGTCAACTGTCCAAAGCAATGGGGAGTGTGGTAGAGAAGTGAAGAAGAAAGTTCAGGCAAGGTGGAATGGGTAGAGAAGAGCAGCATGAGTGAAGGGAAAGATTCAGGACAGTAGTGAGACCAGCAATGTTGTACAGTTTGGTGATGTAGCCGCTGACAAAAAAAATAGACAGGAAGCAGAGCTGAAGATGGCAGAGCTGAAGATGCTGCAATTTGCAAGTAGCAATTTGGAGTAAGAAGATGTAGATGGAGTAGTAGTTGCAAGTAAAAAGAATGGACAGGATTAGGAATGAGTATATAAGAGGGACAGTGCAGGTAGGATGGTAGGAGAGGCCAGATTAAGATGGTTTGCAGAGGGGGGATGAGGGGTGTTTCAGGAGGAGGATGTTAGAGATGGAGCTGCCAGGCAGGAGGAGAAGAGGAAGTCCCAAGAGGAAGTTTATTGATGTGGTGAATGAGGTCATGCGAGAGGTTGGAGTGACAAAGGAAGATGTGGTAGACAGAGTTAGATAAAGACAAATGGCCCTCTTTAGTGATCCCTAACAGGAGCAGCCAAAAGAAGTAGAAAAAAAAAAGAAAACGACGACATTACACAACTCTATTTATATTATTACCAGACCTGCAAATAATTGAGTGCAGAGGCTATTATAAAGAATTTTCAAAATTATTTAAAAACTGTCACATAGTTTTACATAGTAAAAAGTTTCTTTCTCTCAAGAAGTTTTAATGTTGGACCATATAATGTTTAATATCCGTTTCTACTTTCAGAAAACTAGAAACCCTGACCAAGACGCTTAACCACAGTGTCAGGTTTAACGAGGAGGAAGCTACAGCTGGGTGAAACTTAGACTTGCTAAAGATAAAAGTAAAAAAAACCACATTATCAGGAACAGAAAATGGCTAAAAAAGCCAAACCACAGCAGGGAAAATATGCAGCGTCTCATTTTTTCTCTCTCTCACACACACAATGCATCAGCGAGAGATGTGTAGCCAAGCACTGACGCTGACAAAATAACAGACCTGTATAAAAAAAACTGACGAACATTACTAGATTAAGGCACTGCATTTGATCTTCATATATTAGGTATATTAGTTGTAACATTGTACTATATTATTCGATTGCTGAACACAGAGGTTCCCAAGCTAGGAATAATGAGGTTGTAAGAAAAAAGTTACCTTTTTCATTTCAATCAATTATTTTCCAAATTTATATATAAAAAGATTAAAGATGGATTTTGTGTGCTAAACATCGAGTCTTTTTTAGACACATCGAGTTTGCTTTACACCAATCTTTTTCTCTGTCAGGAAAACAATAAGAAGAAGAAGAAGAAGAAGAAGAAAAAGAAAATAAATAATTAAATGGGCAATGCTACCTCTGCTTAAATAAACTGGCTCAAATTATATACTCCTGGACTGCTATTCAGTACTAACATAAAGCATTCTACCTATTAAAGTTACTGTTTGTATTTTGAAATACTGTACCCTCACGTCATGTGTAATCCTACTGAAAGGTTAGCTGTCAGTGCCATGTTTCTGGATTTTCTAGATTGGAAATATATACACTTAAGGTTTTAGTACAAATTCTTATTTATTCACTACAAAAGCAGAATGTTTTAAGGGACAGAGCATCAGCGTGTTTAGTGTAGCTGCGCACATATTGCTGAACCTTTCACAGTTTAATTTGGAATTTTAGAATGTGGACATGAATAGAGACTGATACTGACTTCATTCTTTCACTCATTTATATAAAAAAAAACAACAAATAATAAAAATAATTAAATTGTGAGGATGAAAGCGATCACATGCGTCCGCCGAGACACAAGCTACTTGAACTGCTGCACATGCCCGATTGTTGGACGGGAATAAAGCGCAAACACGCTTCCAGTCACGGGCCAATCGACTGGTACATTTGTAGACATGACGTCTAACAAATGTCACTTTTAAATCTTTCAGATGTACACAAGATAGTAACCGAGTGTGAACAAATAAAATGCCACTCTCGTTACCACTGTTTTGTACATTCACACAAAATCAAGCGTTGATAAACCAACCTGTTTTTGTGTAGTTTACAGTATCCCTGGGTTTTTAGTCATCTGTGTTGCTGATATAATAAAATATATAAAAGTTTATAGCTCTATTATAAATCTGGAATTTGGCAAAAATTTTAGGCCAGCTCTAAAATTTAAACTCTGTCTCTGCTGTATAAATTTTAAATGTAGTATATATTATAACGATAAACACTAATAATCAGCTATAAAAATATAAATATAAAAAAGAAAGACAAACACAAACGGTTGAACTTTATGCACTATTAGGTGATATAAAGGTATGAAAGTTTTTTCCAGATATTTGAAATATAACCTATATATTCTGTAATAAATCTGGATTAAGAAATACAATTAAGAACTCACACAAAATTATATCTGCTATTCAAAGTTGTATCGATTAAAAAAAATAAATAAAATAAAAAATTCACAACCAGCACTGCTTAAATAAAAAGTGAGAGACAGCAATTGTATTTAATGGATACCGGAGTAACGTTCTGGCCTGTTTGTATTATTCACATGTTTTTTCAGGCCTGCAACATCAAAATGTATTCTCATTAACATTAGAATTATGCAATATCGATTTTTTTCCTTTAATTTGGTTTACCATTTTAAAATATAGTGATAAACAATTTATTGTCCATAACTGGTGATGGTGTATAAAGGATGATTTCAGGGTTAAGCAGTGTAGTGGAGGTGTCATAAAAAAAAAAAACACCTGCAGTTGTGAAATCTCACCTTCATTATCGATGTTAAGTGATAATGCAGTCATGCGCAGTAAATTCAAGACTGCTTTACAAATCAGCTTCCTAATTACTTTTAAACGATCTTTTACATTTAAGGTGTAGGATTTGACACTTCACTGTAAACTGATTTAATCTTTATGGGTCAAAATTCTCACCTTTATTTCTCTTTCCTGTCGACTTCTCCATAATAAATCTAGTGAACTATTATATAAAAAATGTAAAAATCAGGTCCATTTATATTTAGACAGTAGCAAATTTATTGTTATTTTAGCTGCCTATCAAAGTGCACTGGCATTAAAATATGTTTATGAATATGAGTTTAAAGCATGGCTTTGAGATCATGTACATTAGCGAAAGTTTGAATAAATCATGCTGCTGTCTTGATCAGGACTCTGTGGAAGAAATTATCTTGTATCTCAGTGGGATCTTCCTGAGGCTAAGTAAAGGACAAACATGTGGACCACAGAGAAAGAGACATAAAGAGAGAGAGAGAGCGAGAGAAAGAGAGTGTATCTGTTCCTGGCCGCAAAAAAAGTTCTGTAATTTTTGTTTGTGGAGGTAAAACCCAGTGGAATAAATGCCATTGAGTCAACAACACTATCATCCAACTCATAGTGAAAGGAAAGAAAAATCAAAAAATACCCCAGAGTGGCAGAAAGTTTAATGTGTTCTGCCCCAAGATTTTCCCAGAATAGTGAAACTTTCTAAACATAGTCTGGAGGCAGAAATCAGCAAATACATTACACTAATACTTATACAAACTTCAAAAATATGCCTAAAGAGCATTATTTTTTTCCATCTAATAAAATGGAAGATGATCAAAACGACATCTGAAATTCGAACTCCCCAGTGTTAACAGCCACTTCCTGCATGTCCAACTTCCTGTAGCCCCACCCCTTTCGCCCACAGGGATGCCCCTCTCAGTCACGATTAAAACAGATTTTTTTTTGTTCACAGTCTGTGTGTGTGTGTGTGTGTGTGTGGCATTGCTATCATTAGATGAGTACTAATACTGATATGTACAGTATATTTATATCATAATATATAAAATCAATGTATTATATTTATTACTGATTAAAAAAAAAATCAGAAAGTGGTTAAAATTACTTAAATTTTTCAGTTGAAATTGAAAACAGGACAAAGTGAGAGATTGAACGCTAATAGTGACAATGATTAGAGTGTAACTAAACATCCTGTTCCGTATTGGTTAGTTTTTTCCTGACTGGTGGATATGCATGTGCTCTCCTGCTCAACACTAAACACCAGATCACCAGAAAATGCAGGCAACGTGAACTTTCGACAAATTTTGCAAGTCAGTAAACATACATTTATTTCCAGAAACATTACCGAAGAATCAATTAAAAATCCATCATCAGGCTGAGGTTTCGAGCTGACACAGCTGACAATTACTGCACACTCCTTTACTCTCTCACACGAGACGTGGTGAAAACATTAATCTTTTTATTGATTCAGGAGTATCTAATCTATTAGGTTTATCGCAATATTTTAAAACTTTAAAAAAATTTTTACTTCTTATCCAGGGGAAGGTCAAGTGCACACACACTTAAACACCCAGTCATAAACTACGGGCAATGTAGAAACACCAATCAGGCATGTCATTGGACTGTGGGAGGAAACCAGAGTACCCAGAGGAAACCCACCCAACACATGGAGAACCTAAAAACTCCATGCACACAGACCAGAGACATTTAAAATGGAACCGGGGGAAAAAGAAAAGAAAAAAAAAAACAATATTGTATGAGCCTAATAGGGATGTTTCGACATCCAAAAACAAAGCTTTATTTCTATTACATACTGCTAGAAGTCTGAAAGGTTTACAAGAAAACTGTCATTATTAAGCTTCAAGTTTTTTTTGTTTTTTTTTTACTTTTATATTGTGTTCAATTGTTTTAAGAATTGGATATGGAAACCTAATGCACAAATCCATATTTAATCATAGCTTATTTTTGTTGTATAAAACTTAATACAGAAACGACTGCACAGTAACCTGAACCTGTTCTCAGGTCATGGTGTTATTCACTAATAACCTTCTGACCAATCAGATTCAAGAATTCACCTGCATAGTTCATGCATAGTGTCCACAGTTATGGAGGAAACTTTTATTTATTTTTATCAATTTCACTGTTGTGTTTATTTTTGGAAACTATCAGTCAAAAGTTTGGACATCCTTTCTAATTCCATGGCCTTTCCTGACTTTTATTTATTTATACTCTGTAAAACAATGCTGACGGCATCCAAAATATGCAATAATCTTCTTTGAACTGTTGCTACTGAGATGTGTCTGATACTTCTGCTCTGTAAAGCCTTTATAACGGCTCTAATCTGAGGTGATGTTTGTTAATTGGTGATTTCTGAGGCTGGTAACTCTAAATGAACTTCTCCTCTGCAGCAGTGGTAAGGCTGACAATACTGCTCTTGCAAGAACTGCTCCAGAACAGTTGACTTTCATGTCTTAAAATCACAACTGACTGTAGTTGTTGTTACATAATTACCTAATGTGATAGGTGTTATTTTATAGTTAAAAAATACAGTATTGTTCTAGAATGTACTAAAATAAATAGAAACTTTTATGTGCAAACTTTTGACTGGTACTGTATTTCAGCCAGAGTTGAGCAAGAAGGGTAAAATCTATAAACAGACACAGAACACATTATCTTAAAGATTGCATTTTAGTATCAGCCACATGATGCACAAGATATTTGCATTATTTATACTTAATTATTTGCTTTATTTATTTATGTCAAGAATATAAGAGACAATAATAAGATAATGAAAAAGAACAAAAAAACATGAATTTCCATATCACAGATTTCATGTGATGACTGATGTATCGCCAAACTGACTGCAAAATGTATTTATTTTTTTTTAATTCATTTCGAATTTATATGTTTGTATAATTCACACATTTGAAATCTCACACTGTACAGCATCCTGTGTAGTAGGAGCAAATTATTTGCTAACTTTGTTTATAATTGCAACAAAATTTGAGGGAAACTAGAATTAGGATATTTCTAAAATCGCATTAGAAATTGAATCAGCACCTAAAGTAGGTATCGTGATAATATTGTATCAGGTGATCCCTGGTGATTCCTTAATTACATTAACATTTTAGATTAACAATACATTACATTTTAGAGTGTTATCATCTTTCTTTTTTTTATTTTTAATTTTGGGTAAAATTTCATGTGGTATACATTTTTTACTCTTAGTTTTAGACAATCTGTTTACTGTACAACATGTGAATTTAGTTTTGAAATGTTTTCTTGAATAAAAAAATTAAAACTGAACTAAAAATGGTGGTATACTGGTTAGAATTTGCACCTCCAGGGTCTGGGTTCGATACCCGTCTCGGGGTCTGCCTGTCAATGCCGAGTTTACATGTTCTCCGCGTGCTTGGTGGGTTCCTCCGGGTACTCTGGTTTCTTCCCACAGTCCAAATACATGCAGATTACTCTGATTGGTGTTCTTACATTGTCCTGTAGCGTGTGAATGTGCATGTGAATTTTGACCGGAGATCCTGCCACTGTTGTAAAATGGAAATAAATACAATAATTATCCTCATTGACCTCCACGCTCTCTATTTGGACTACAGAAGTTCTTAGATGGGTGGATGGAAACAAAAAAATTTGTTCACCGAAAAAATTTATATCTACACTATAGTGTTACCGCAGCATACGAATGTCTCGCTTCATTTTCACCTTAAGAACTAAAATTTTTCAAGAAATTCATCTCAGTACGCAAAGCATTTTCATTAACTAAACCCCGGCCAAGTCCAAGTACATCCGGGAAGTACATTCAAAACTTGTCTGTGTCAGTGGTTAAGCCAAGCAAAGCAAGTTTACCTATTTTTGTGGGGTTTTTTTTGCATTTTTTGCAAGACTTAGTGAAGACATGGCACCATGGGTCCCGAAAAAGGTTTTCAGGAACGATAACAGGAAGAAAACAGAGCCGCTTTCAGTTTGGTTTTTAAAGCAGCCAGTGTCGAGAGGAATCATAAATTAAGGTTAAGTGAGGATAATTTTCTAAATGTTTTCATTGTTTTTATATGCAAAAATATGATGAATAATGTTGGAAATTGGTAATATTGGTAATATTTTGAAGTGGATGGAATTTACTATTACTTCCCATGGGAAAATTACAAAAATAAAAAACAAAAGTACAAAATTTCGCTGGTTTCCATAAAAGAATATTGCGAATGCAAATAATCTGTTCCAGCAAAAATATTACCAAAATTACCAATTTCCAAAACTAGAATCATATTTTTGCATTAAAAAAATAAATAAAAAGAGATGCTATATTTTCATAGCCATTATCGATATATATACACACATATACACAATCTATTGATTTCAGATTGATCGATTGATTGATTAATGAGATTAATATCTACATCACCTGAAGATTACTGGTTATAATAAAAGTTGAACTGAAGCTATTAAGAAACTAAAATGCTGACACAGCTCTGAGCTTGGTGTTTAAGGCTTTAGTTAATCTTGATAAAAAAAAAATTTATCTATTGGGAAAATAATACAGTGTGTGTGTGTGTGTGTGTGTGTGTGTGTGTGTGTGTGTGTGAGAGAGAGAGAGAGAGAGAGAGAGCGACTGAACCAATGCGACATCATGGATACTGGTGTACTGTATATTCCAGGAAGACTACAGCACTGCCGGTGTGTGTGTGTGTGTGTGTGTGTGTGTGTTAGATATCAAGCTTTAATTCATGCCTCTGAGCCCTAATCTCTGCAGCTGCGTGTCAGGACTGGTTAAAGCCCCGCTGCCGCTGCTGCTGTTTTTGACATCAGTAAAGTGTGTACAGGAAACCCGAGGATGTTTCTAGAAGCTTTATGTTAGCGTGCTTTATTTTAATAACATACAGAATCTCACAAACATGTCAGATAAAGTCAGCAGTTTATCTCCGCATCACACTCACCCTCTCTGACGCCCGGGAGCCGTTTCTCATCGATACTCTGATCCTCCATGACGGGATTCAGCTTCAGGGAAGAACGTTTCCAGTGATTTATTTATTTTTTTTTTTTTTTGTAACGCAGGTTTCTGTTTTTGGTTTCTGTAACGTCTCTCTCTCTCTCTCTCTCTCGCTTTCCCTCTCTCTCGCTCTCTCTCTATCTCGCGAGCCCCTCCCTCTACTTCACGACAAGGCCGCATTTCAGACACATTTTACGGCAACGAATTAGCGACAGTCGCTGCGGAATGATCCACGATGATTTATTATTATTATTATTATTATTATTACTATTATTATTATTAATATTGCTAAAAAACAAACATGGTATTCAGGCTAAAAGTGTCTCACGTTAAAAATTCCAAATGAAATTATGCGATACTAAATTATGAGATACTTATAAAATATTTTTTTTTACTACAAAAAGGAGACGGATAAATATTCTATAATAAATTTCATCTTTATAATTTATAGTTTTATTTATTAATTAATGTAGTTTTTATAATAGTACACTCATCTTTCGTTTTTGTATTGCAAAATTAACCTCATAACATATTTAGAAATTATCAAGTTAAAAAAAAAAAACTCCAAAACGATTAAAATCTTATATTTATTAAAGTTATATGATGTGTGTGTGTGTGTGTGTGTTTTTCTTCTACTCCTTGTATCTTTCCTCACTATGTTGTTTGGTTTGTATATTATTGTTTTCAGCAAAATTTATTTTAAAAAAAAGTGTCTCACCTAGGTGAAAAAGTAAATTGGGATCAAACAGCTTTATTTCTAACAATCAATGCTTTTTATCTCCCGATCCATGCTCGTTTTTTTGTAAATATGCTTACATATATTTTATCAGACGAAAACAAATGAAATTGCTAAATACAATTTCATGCCGTTTTTGAACTCAAATCTTTCTATGATCTTAATTGTTTTTCAGATGAAATTATTTAAAAATGCAAAATCATTAAGATATTGTGACATGAATTAGACATGGTTATGGTCACTAAAGATTTTTTGCTTTTTAAGCTTATTACAAAAAACTTTTAGCTTCGGACCAAGGCTGCATCTCAATACTAGTCTTGCTTGATCTTAGTGCTGCATTCGACACTATAGATCATAATATTCTCATAGATCGCTTACAAAATCACATAGGTATTCA
>JAOVVA010000004.1:23880503-23896952 GCA_028565275.1 Leiocassis micropogon | reverse complement strand
GCGGTTTCCGCCAGGGACCAGCCCGCGAAGTCGGCGGCTAGCTCCACTTGGGCGAAGAATGCGTAGGGTTCGACGGCACTGTTATAGGAGGGAAGGCGCAGCTGCAGCTCGCCGGCTGCCAGCTTGCTCCGGCGCTGGGACTCTCGATGAGTCTGTTCCAGGATCCGCTTCCATCTCGAGATCCAGTGCCGGAATCTTCATTTCGCCGCTCCGCTTCGGTCGCCCTGGTTTGCTTGCGCTAGTCCCCTCAGGAAGATGCTCTTTCTCCCTCCGTAGTTGCTCCGGTACTTGGCGGCCTGCTTGGATTTTTCGTAGGTCCTCGATAGTGCGCTCGAACTTATTAATCTCCATCCCACTTTTGACACCAATGTAGTGTTTACCACCGGAAAGGATCTTGGAGAGATGAGTGAGCTTAATTGCACTCAAGCACTGTATAGCATGAGCAGCGCATTCACACGGGACCTACCAATTCAGCCTAAGCATGAACCAGAGCATATTCAACAGGTCACACACACTTAACACACCCAAACTTGGCCGAAGCCACCAGCCCAAACAACCTTCCCCAACAGGGTGAACACATAGAGAACCATGCAAGGCATGATGGTCTTCAGCCGCCGCCCCGCCCACGCCACACTATGTTAACATATTTAAATTCCCCAGTTTGGAGTTTTGGTTAAGTTGTGTCTCTGTTTTATCTAATTTTGATACCATTAGAAATGACGTGTCTACTTGGAGCACTCACACTTGCTATTACCAGCACAAACCCGAGAGGGAAAAATATATTCAAGGTTGGAGAAAATGTGACCATTACATGTGAAAAAAAATTACTGGTTTGGCTGGACAAAGCAAGTGTCACAAACAATTAAATGCCAAGTCAATGGGAAATGGGAATCCAGGCCAGTGTGTGAGGGTAAAATATAAAAAAATATTAAAACTGCTAAAATCCCACTACATTTATAGAATACAGTCAAAAACACACCCTCACCCCACCACACCCTTTGTATTACAGAAATGATCTGTGAATTTAGAGGTCACAGGTCAACATCTGTCAAATACTTCTGAGCCCTACTACAGGAAGCGTTATAAATTACATGAAAAAATACAATATCACTGTGACTATGGTTATAAAGGTACAGCTCCAAGTGCTACATGTACAGAGAATGGCTGGGAGCCAAATCCACTGTGTACTGGTACGTACTGTATCCATCCATTTTCAAGAAAATAGATTTTTTTTTAAACTTTTTAACTTAAGGTGTGGGTTAAGCATAAAAAGTCTGATTTTAGAGATTAGATGTCCAGAACCAGATATTGGACATTAAAAAGGTGTGTACTAGAGAATATAGTAAAGCTAAATACACAAATAAATCTATAGTGTGGTTATGGATATGAACAGGAATGGGACAAAATGCAAGACTGCAAATGGAAGATCAATTAATTATTATACAACAGTTAGTTCCAGTTTATTAA
This sequence comes from Leiocassis micropogon, assembly GCA_028565275.1. NCBI lineage: Eukaryota > Metazoa > Chordata > Actinopteri > Siluriformes > Bagridae > Leiocassis > Leiocassis micropogon. The sequence continues at coordinate 23,895,485 of JAOVVA010000004.1, read as the reverse complement.
CTTGATTGGTTGTATGGTGTCCCGAGAGTGCTCATATTTACTTTAAATGCACCAGGATGTTTTACTGTATTCATCCCATTAAATGCTACTTCCTAGTTTAAAACAGTTACTATAGTCATATAAAAAAATTGTTTGGCAGTTAGAGAGTGGTGGGATGGAGCTATTAAGAAAAGCAACGTTAGGGAGAGTCATCCAGGTGTAATGACCAGAGAGATTAAGAGGAGCCCTTAAGTGTGCATTTCTTGGTGGACCTGTAGAGGTCTTGATCTTCCTGGGGATGGATGAAAGTGCAGCATAAAAAAATAGAAGACAGATTATGCCTAAGACCTCCAGCTCTGTTGAAAGTTTTTCCACTTGCACATAGATGGTTTCTTTTACCCATCTCTAGAACAGTCTACCCACTTTGTCCAAAGTTCATACATCATCCTCCTCCTCAAATGTTTGTCCTTTATCTTTCAGGTGAAGGTACGTGTATCCTTTGTCCTTTGTCACAGGTCCGCCAAGAAAGCCACACTCCCCTCAATCTGTCTGGTCGATACACCTTAACGACTCTCCCTAATCCCTTTCTATTGCTGCTTTTCTCTAAAATTTAATTATAATAAATTCTACAGCCAGAGTGATAATTTTTAACTCACACTCATATTCACCATCACCATGTTCTTGACAGAGGTGGGTAGAGTAGCCAAAAATGTACTTAAGTAAGAGTAGCTGTACTTTAAAATAATATTACTCAAGTAGAAGTAAAAAATAGTCATCCAAAATATTACTCAGGTAAGAGTAAAAAGTATTTGGTGAAAAGACTACCCAAGTACTGAGTAACCGTTTCAATCATAATGTCCGATTTATTTTATTTTTGAAATATTTTATTATTATATGTAGAATTATATAATATATTATAGTATAATTAGAATAATGATATATTACATTGCAACATTCAATGAGACAGCTAAACTTAAAGCAACATTTTTCCTCAAGTTATAAGTTAAGTTTTTATATCCTGAAGTGTCTGTTTTGGCAGACAGACACCACAGTATGAAGCTGTTCTTTTGCACTTTTGTGTAAGTAAAACATGCTTTGAATACATTGAGGCCAGAGGTGTTCATCCTCTTCTGTTGTAGCACTGAAGACAGATGCCTCTGCTAATTTTGTTTTCATTCGCTATCTACCACGGCTGAAGATTTTTTTCCCGCTACGCCGCCAGTTTGTGTGTGGTCATGTGACTACATGTGGTTATTGTTACTGCGACTGATTGGTCAAACGAAGTCACGTGATAATTGATGCTACATCTGATTGGTGAAACACAGTCATGTGGTAGATCCACCGGCTGCATGTGAAGAATAAATAGTTAGAAAAGTAACGAGTCGTGTGTAGCCGAGTAGAGTGGAGTAAGAGTAGCGTTTCTTCTTCACAAATCTACTCAAGTCAAACATATGGTGCAGTAAAACTATTCATAGAAGTATTTTTTGCACAAAAGTTACCTAAGTAAATGTAAATGAGTAAATGCACATCATTACTACCCAACTTTGGTCCTTGATAGTGCATGTAAGTGATACATTTCTGCTAATCTATTATCAGGATTCAGCTCATATCACCACCTGCCCACATTTAATCAGGAAGCTGCAGGTTACTTTACACTTGTATTGCATTTTATTTCTGGGCAGAGGCTACAGGATGCTGAGTGGTTAGCACAGTTGCCTTGTGCTTCACAGGTTGGGGTTCCAATTTGGCCTCTGGTTTGTGTGTATGAAGTTCAGTAACCCCTCCAACCATCACCCCACCACCACCCTCCAGTTCAAAGACCTCTCTTATCTGATTGGTGTTTTCAAGTTGCTCATAGTGTATGAGTTTGTGTGTTGTGTAGGTGTGCTTGTGCTCCAAAATGTCACTGAAAAAATTTGAAAAAAATATGACACATATTTCTTTGTGTGTGTGTGTGTGTGTTTTAACAGCACTTTGTGGCCATCCACCACACATTGGTTAGCTACACAGGTTTAGCTACTTTACAGAAATCATCCTATGAGTCTGGAGAAAGAGTTAATTATCGTTGCAAACAGTTGTATACAATAGATGAAGATAACTTCAAGACCTGTGTAGAAGGAATATGGACTGGATCGGTGAAATGTTTAAGTAACTACACTGAACATGGGATGTCGACAACTGTATAAATCAAGAAGGCCTAGAAGTCATCAATAGCATATTTTTTATATTACAAATATAAAGTACAGTATTTTTATAAATTGTTTTATATGAAACAAAATTTCATTAAACATATTGTAAGATGAAGATGAATAAGTTTTCTCGCCTTCCATGAGGAAGGTTGAGATTTATATATAGCCTCACACAGCCACTGGGGTTGCAGGTCATGCTTAGTGCTGGCGCATTTCTTATCCTAAGTCCAAATACTATATAAACAAAAGGGGTTGCACCAGCAAGGGTTTGTAGTGCTCAAATCAAATGTGTGGAATAAATGGTCTGCTGTGGTGACCCCTAATGGAAGCAGTTAAACAAACAATATGTTTCCAGGTGATTTTTTTAGGTAAATGTGTAATGCCCCAGTATGTTTTGCAGATATGCAGCTCCATTTCATGATACTTCTCCATACCTCACTATTCGTATGGTGTTGTTGGGACCTTATTTCTTTGTGTAAAAACATAATAAAAATCACCAAATTTTGTTCTGGGGATATGGTGGTGTAGTGGTTAACACCGTGGAATTGCAGATCCTTGGGTCTGTGTGTATTTCCTGTGCTTTATGGGTTTCCTCCAGGTAATCTGATTGCTGACTGCACCCAACACTGGCCATGACAGGTATTAGATCACCCATTGCACCACAGATCACCATACACAGGGTTTTGTAGGTAAAGAACACAGGGTTCCCACGCTAGACCCCAGATCCTAATTCTAATCCAAGCACCCATGAGATGCACCTGACAAACAAGTCTGATCCTGAAGGCCCTATAGCACCTAAAGGATTCGCCGCCAATGTCCCTGTGTAAGAAACCACAGCATACCCCCATAGAGGCTTACAGACAAGGGGAAACTAGATTCCCCCAGACCTCTGAAAACATGCTGTGTTATCTGACACCAAGAGCAAAGTTGTGTAAGGTGTAAGTTGTGAGGTTGGCCCCTTGATCAGACTTGTTTTCCCAGCACATTCCACAGATACTTGAATGGATTGAAATCTGGAGAAGTTGGAATCAGCACTTCAAACTTGTTGTCTTCCTTAAACGATTCTTGAACCATTTTGCATTGTGACAGGAAGCATTATCTTGCTGAAAGAAACCACTGTCATCAGGGACCACCATTTGTTCCGATAGCATGGCAATGTTGATCAATGTTTAGGTAGGTGGTATGCGTCAAAGTAACATTTACATGAATGGCAGGATGCAATGTTTCCAAGGCCACCTTCTTCCATTGCTCTGTTGTCCAGTTCTGTTGGTCACGTGCCAATTGTACTTTTGGTGGTAGACACGGGTCAGTAGCGGCATCCTGCCCACGATGCACTGTGTTCTGACACATTTCTATTAAAACCAGAATAATTTCCAGCAATTTGAGCTACAGTAGCTCTTCTATTGGATCAGACTACATGGTCTTGTTTCTGTGACCAAATAATAGGAGTAATAATAATAATAATAATAGGTATTAATAAAAGTTTATATTAATTAATTAAAATTTAAAAATTTTATAGTAAAAAATAAATTGCACATTTTGCGAGTTTTATCTTTTGTGATGGCATTCCCATATTCCAGCAACAATAAAATTTAAACTTCTTCACCAACACACACCAGCAGAACTTTTCATATAAGCCTCTTTTTTTTTTTTTTTTTAAATCGGTCATGAACCAGTACAGTGTTGCCACACATATCCATGTGCTTGAGTTTTTATTAATCTTCCTGGATTTTATAAAGAAGAGCCGTTCACCATGTAAAACTGTATTTCTCTGCAGTGCATGCGCGACCGCCAGTATTTCTTATTCTTTTGACCATCAGCGATCGATTAATTATTAGCGAACATTACACCGCTCTTGTACCTGTTTATTCTGCTAGTGAGAGAGTGGTATACTGTCCTCTACTTGTTAATCGATCGCGGATTGGCATCATTCTGGCAGATTTTTAAAAAGGGTCAGCAAATACAGTAGGTAGTCAACCAGAATGCCTATTACCGCGGCACTCACTGCCGCGGCAAAACGACCGCGGCCGAAATAAATCAGTCGTATTTTAAAGTCATTCGTCAAATGACTGCCAGGTGGCACAAAGGGACATTTTGCAAAACAGCTGCAATTTTTTATTGTAATTAGAGCTAAAGTCATAAAAAAAAGTCAAAACAATATGTTGTATCAAAGAAATACTACAGTAATGGTAATTTCCACACCCAAGTACTTTATACAACGAACATGAAAAATCAGAACCAGAGCTATTGACATTTACTGTACAACAATGAGTAAAAAAACTAGCTGACAATTTTATTTTACAAAAAATAAACTGTTATAAATCTCTGTTTGTATCTGTTTAGTGTTATTATTTTATGAAAATGTTACATTTAAAGACATATATGTATAGAAATAGACTTTCAGAACTGAAATAAGAATAAATAAAAAAAAATACTTGTCTTACATTTGTGTAAATGTTTCATAGGATTTTTTTCAGGGATTTTGTTGTACTAAATACTATGTATACGGTATAATCAGGGCCTCGTAATTTGCTATTTGTTCTCGGTTGTTGTTGTTTAATGTTATTGTGTGTGCTTTACATACACAGTGTCAGAAACATTCAACCGCAAATAATGCACCCCTCCCCACTTTCCCCACTCCTATGTCTCAGCTGTTCTCACCTATATGTACAGATTCCGCACACAAAAACAGGGTTCACTGAGGCCAGGGAGACAAACAATAATGCACCCTTCCCCACTTGAAGACAACTCAATTCAGCTCCGGGGACGAGGATTAATTTTAACCCTTTTAACTCTGGGGCTTGAGGCCTTTCTTAAGACTTGCAGTGCTTCAGGCCTCTTCTTAAATTTGCGTTAATTTCTTTACCAAAATCTTTACCAAATTACACTTATTTACATACAGCACAAAATGGGCTTTCATAATGTGGCTGATGTAAATATGTTAAATTCATGTGAGACTTTTAAACTGATGTCAAATTACACCATTTTGTGTGTGTGCCAAAACAACTCAATTATAACTCTCAGAAATACAAAGTGAGTGAGTATACAAAGTAAAGTGAGTGATGTGCCTAACTTTTTTCACCAGAGCCCCTGTTTCACTGAATTATCCATGACTTTTGCATGAATATGTAAGACCTATTGACACCTGGCTCGGGTGACACCACATTGATTTATGTAAGTAAATGCTCAGATCAACAAAAAGTGGCAAATCCCAAAAAGCAGACCAAATGTAAACAACACAGCATGGCAATCAGCATTTACTTACATCTGAACAGAGTTATTTACATAAATCAATGATCAGTATCTCATTATACATACATTCAAACAATTTATTTATATAGATGTACCTGTTTTACATGGAAATTTACAGGGTTATCACTGAACAATTTACCCTGACAAAGAGCCATATAAAAACAGTGGCAGCTGCTTTTTCACTAACAAGGCAAATCTGAAGGCAAAAAGACCCACAAACAGGAACTGCAGGCGACTGCAGTAAAGGCCAAGCAAAGCTGCTCATGGGAGGAATTACAGAATTTTAGGAATTCAGGTAGTCATTGACTACAAAGTATTCAAAAACTTTTAATTAGTTTGTTTAGTTTCTTTTGAGCCCAAAAAACATGGAGGAAATGTGCAAAAATGGCTGCAATTCCTAAACAGTATTTTTTGTAAAACCTCCAGGTATACTGTATGCAGCATTAACTTTTTCAGCAGTTTGGAACAGTAGCTCTTCTGTAGGATCAGACACAATGAACTAACCTTCATTCCACAAGTATATCAGTGAGCTTTAAGTGCCCAAGACCCTGGCACTGCATAAGTGGACCACCCCATAAACCCTGCCATTTTGGTGACACTCTAACAAAGTTGTCTAGACATCACAATTTGGCCTTTGTCAAAGTTGTACAGATCCTTACACCCATTTTCCACCGCTACGATAGGTGCCAGTGTTTTTTACTTCTCCGGTCAGTAGAGTGTTATGGGTAATTGGTGTATATAGCATTTATTACACATGACTTTAATTTTTTTTTTTTCATTTTAATTAACTTTGTTAATTCATCTATTGGACTGTTCAGATACTACAACTGCAGACACCTATTTATTTTACTACTGTGTGCACTTTTGTTCAAGCATTTAAATTGGCATAGAGATGTTTGTGAACATGACAAACCTGAAATTTCTACATTTCATACATTCGGACAGAAATTATAGAGATTGGGGGAAAAATTATAGTTATGAATTGTGATTCTTTTGTGTGCCAATTCAGACTCCAAAATCCTAAATTTTTATCAATTATTATCTCAATTATTATCTTTATAATAGAGCTGCATGGTCGATCAGCAAGTGACCAGATTTCGCTGTTTTTCAACTTGATCAGCCTTGGATATAACCGATTCTGTGCTGAGTACACAAGCTTCTGAGTGGTGCGACAGAGAAATGTTTTTGACATTGTCATCAAAAGTTGCATGCATTAAAAAGTCTCCAATCTGCCTTTTTCTCCAGACACTGCAAGTGAATTAGTCTCGAAACCAAATCATTACACACACTTATACCAGTCTTAAAACAGTGAGCGCTAATTAATCTTAAAACACAAGCATAAGAAGCCCGTGTGGTAGAAGTAAATTATTTGCCAAGTCTTTTTTTATAAAAATAATAATTATGGTGGATGACAGAGATAAGTGCTGCTTAGTACAAATGTAGCTTTTTGTTGTATTTAATTTTAAGTTACATGTTACAAGTGTTTTATTTGTAGCACTTTTGTATTATTTAAATGCTGCCCTTGGTTTTTTATTTGAGGAAACTAATGTTATAAGGAAAGGACTACATTTAATTGTTTATGTGAAATTTTGTTGTGAAGCTGCTGAATAAAGCTAAGGTATAAAACTTGAGTTACAACTTTTTCTTAAAGGCTGAGTGTCTTAAAATCGGAAAAAATGTCATATGGATACAGGAAATTTATAAAATCGTGATACACAATCACAATATTAATCGAATTTGCAACCGAGTATCATATAACGTGTGGTGACTTGATTTCCATAAATAATATTTTATCATCAAAATTAGGACTTACAAGGTTTAAAATGTGTTAAATTGTCTTAGAAATGTAAAATATTTTGTGTAATAAGCAAAAAGATTATAGTTTAACGTTAAAGGTTTTTATGTAAAAATATATATGGTAATAACATTTCAATAAATATTCCTTAGATTAGTTTCATAGACACAGGAAATAATTTCCATCATATAAATAATTTCTGATTTGCATGTTAATTTTAGTCTGGTGGATGAGGTCATGGGGCATGCTCGATAAAACTGCATAAGCAGAGTATCTTTGCCCAAAATCACCTGTTGTCGTAGTAACTAAGCTAATATTCAAATTAAAAACAGGCTTGTTGAATCAAAATGGATTGAACTGCAAATTATGTTGGCTAAATAAATAAAACCACACTAGTTCTGACCAACAATAGCACTTGTATGAAAATAAGACAGGTTTATTTCAACATCTTTCTGCATGCAAACACGAAGTCTTATGAACATCACATTAAGTGCCACACTTGAGTTAAGTTTCCAGGTGTCGTTAATATTAATATTGTTACAGATGGCAAAAGTACATTGAGTAATATTGTGAAAAATTACACAAAGTACTGGAAAGTGTGTTGTTTCTACTTTGCTTCTTGAATCTTTTTGGCACTTTGCTTTTCCTTCGCCTGTTCGGGGAAAACACAACAACAAAGAATGCGTTTAGTCTTATTGTTAAGCCACTTTAAGTGTAAATGTTCTGGTAGAAGTTTAGAAAGTCCTAACTACTATATGCTTTGACCGCGTACATTAAGGACAAACATGATGAAAGAAAATAAAAACTAAAAACTCTTTATAGTAGATTATTTTATAAAAAAACAAAAAAAAACACATTAAGTGACAATTAAGAAGATAAGACACGCTGTATAAATGGCATTCACATGCAGTGATGGATGAAGATACTCAAATATGTCTACCAATATCTGTGTATCATAAGCGAAGAGATGCTTGGCCATGAGCTGTTGTAATTGGCTCAATGCAAGGAGCAAAGGACAAGTGTATAACAACCAGCAAGAAACAGACATTTAATGTTTAAGTTTATTTTAATTGCAAGTAAGTATTTTTTTTTCTTCATTAATATAATGAACAAATGTATTAAAATGTATAAAATTTTTACTTGAATCACTGTTACATGACTCGGAGCAAATTTGTGAGCAAACCTGCATACATATCATGCATCAGAGAAATGTGTTTAACGATCGTTCTATATAATATAATTTATAATAATTTAATAATATATCTTTTCCCATAACACTCAGCTCTAATAGTCTCAGCTCTAAGGTATGTTAATAGATTTTAAACATACCTTTTCCACCAATGGCATCAGTTGCTGATATTCAGCAAGAGTCTTCAACAGTTCCATGATGAAAGGGAGATAGTTGTGCTTTCTTCTAATGTTTTCAATCTACATTGATAAAAATAAATAAATAAATATATATATTATAGTAACAAGTGACAATCTGTTAAAAAAGAAAAGAAAAAAAAGTCTTCCTGACAACTTTGACCATTCTTTGACCACTGGCTGCTTACTGCATGACGTTTTCTTTTTTTTTTTTTTATTAATTAATTTATTTTCTCACACATTATTCTCTGTAAAATCTGTAGACTGTTGTCTGTAAGGTAAATACATGGACCAAATAAATAAATAAGTAAAAACACTAAAAGAATGAACTGTGATGGATTGTCACCAGTGCGAATTTCATCAACGAAAATAATAAAAATAACAAAAAACATATTCGCTGATGACCTTTTTTTTTTTTTTTTCCTCTGACTAAGACGAGACTATGACGAGACGTCACGGATATCAATGAACAGTGACAGTGACGAAATCAGCATACAATATTGTTGACGAAAAAGACGAGACTAAAATGTGGTTTAAAAAAAAATACACAAACTAATAAAACACCTGTCTTTATTTTGGTCAACATACAACTTTCGTCACAATCCGCTGCGATATGGTGTTCGTTCATTCATTATGACATGAGCAGCAGTGTTTCCCGGGTCACAGCGCGCGCAGTGGCGGGATATTACAAGCTCAGTCATCTTTATCTTTTTGTCATGAGCCGATAAGCCGATATTTGGGCCGATTTTCTTCAAATTGAACCCGGAGAAAAAAGCCGATGTGACGTAATATCGGAGGAGAAACAGTGTAGGAAACACAATCGCTGGGAAAAATACCATAAACCCGAAGAGACGCATTAAGGCATACCATAAAAAAAAAATCACCCAGTTTTACAGCCTCTATGTGGTATTTAGGTTACCACGTTACCATACCCATGTTAAACCGTTGCCACTTACATTAAGCTAATAGGTTAGCAAATCATTGTGACCCATTGGAGCTACAGTATCCCTACAACAATAAAAGTATGTAAATTCATATTTAAAAAAAAAAAAAAGTTTCAAAACACTGTATACTGCTCCTACTGTTTTGTAGTTAAAAAATATGACCATGCAGCAGTTGTTGTGATGTTAAAAATAAATATTATTAGCTGAAAAGATCAGATGAAAACATACATTTTAAATGTTTAGATAATTATTTTGTGAAAATCCTTTAATGGTTTTGGCTGGACTAGACTGACTATAGAATTAATTAATAATAATAATAATAATAATAATAATCTTATTGCTAAAATGTTATGTTTTCATGGACTAAAACTAGACTAAAATGTCTAGACCTTAGTCGGCTAAACCTTGACTAAACAAAAATAGGATTGGATTGACTAAAACTAACAGTGCCATTTATCCCGGGACTAAGACTAAAATTAAAAATGGATGACAAAAGGTTTCCTGGGATTGGCTCCAGGCCCCCCGCGACCCTGTATACAGGATAAAGAGGTACAGATGATGAGTAAGTGAGAGAGTAAAAGCATGAAATGTAGTGACCATCGGCATATCAACAAATATGATGAATTTCACACCCACAAATATTGGCAAACAGCCCCTTAAGGAGATTATTTGTGTCATTATTTGCTATTCGCCCACATACATATATTAAGGGTACATTTAACATCTACCTATCGAAGTTTAAATTGCAATGGCATAATGTGTCAAAATCAAGTTTTATTTTTTTAAATGAATAAGATATAACTGGGAGAATATGAACATACTTTATATTTTTTTAATTTCTGGTTCTCCTCCTCAATCAGGAGCTGGTACTTGGCGATCTCCGACTGGATGGAGCTCAGGAGATTAGCACTTTGGTCTGTGTCCATTGGCTCTTCCTGTGATCACAAGGATATTATTGTTTAAAGGAAAGAACAGCTGAACAAAGTGTTTTAAAACCATTTCCCATCAGGAAATCTTACCTCTGTTAAGTGAGTCTGTAGCTCTGTAATTTTACGCTCATAAATCATCTTACGATCAGACACGATGGCCATTAAGTTGAAACGGATTTCTCCCTCACTGTATCTGATAAGCAATAAGTGCAAGAACGATATAAAACAATATATCCGCTTTAAAGGAACTTGGAATTGTAATTCGGTGCAACACTTACTTTTGTATTCTTTTCTCAATAACTGGTCGAACTGCATTGATCCAGTCATCCTGGTTGCAAGTGCCTGAATGATAGTAATTCATTTAACAGAGACTCTTGCTAGCTCAGTGATATAAAAAATAAGAAATTTAAGGGAAAACTACTGGTAACAGATTAATCAGATTTAAGGAGCTATCAAATTTTCAAGCTTTTCAAATCCTTTGTTCTAATTTTATTTTTTACACTGAAATTAACGTCATCATTTAGTATATTATATTCAGATGAGATTTGTAAAACAACTTATGAATATTTGCTATAATGTGCCACAGTAATGAAAAACAACAAACAAGCAACGTTATCTCTGGAACTTTACCGAGGTCAATAGGTCCTTCGCGTAGTCCATCTAATTCATAGAGTCTACCATTGACAGGCACGTAGCTCACAAAATGGAAAGCATCTTCATCCTTTGCTGATGACTTCGCATCAAACTCGAACATCTGCTGTCTGATAAGAAATTGAGAAAGCATTTACAGTTATATAATGATCAATATTCTTGTATTCTTACAATATTCTGTGGTCTCCTACTTGCGCAACAACAACAAATTTAAATATAACATAAACTGTACGCTATAAACAGTGTGGTGGGGCTGTGAGGCACTGGGTGTTCTAATATTCTGCCATGACCAGAATTGGGTGCCCATGGTCCTGTAACCAGTTTACTGCTATATAATTGACAATCTATTTTAGTTAAATTCACCTGGCAGTGGTGTTATAGCTGTTCCTTATAGCTGGTCAGTGTATACACTATACACAAACACTGTCTAATTTCTCAATTTTATACATGTACTACAATAAAAATGACAAAATCCCTCTGATTTTAACAGCATACACTTCCTAGGCTTGAAAAAACTAGGCAAGTTAGAGACCAAACTTTGGCAAAAAAAACTTGAAACTTTTGAATTTGTCAGGAACAAATTTTTTATAAATATCTGGATCTCATGCACTTGAAAATACCAGAAAGATCTGAACCAAGAAAAAAATCTTCCGTTTTATTAGTGTTGATTTACACTTTTTTCTGCGGCAATTGTATGATGACTTAACCATGCAGTTTGCTAAAGAAATTAAAGATAAATTCAATTCAATTCAATTCAATTTTATTTGTATAGCGCTTTTAGCAATTGTCATTGGCGCAAAGCAGCTTTACACAATCAAAAGAATTATTTAAGTTTAAGAATAAATCTACATGCATTTTACATACTAAAGTCAGTGGCTACATTCGGATTAAAGTGTTGGTTTAAGTAAGTTGAGATATTTTACCTGGCAAAGCTGTTGTGAACTTGTCGAATTACTTCAGAGTTACTGAGAGCAAGGCCTTTCATCTCAAAAAGAAAAACAATATAATAATTAGGACAAATGTATGTGTATTCAGACAGAAATAATACATTTCCAACTATGTAAGTACATCGCAAGTACTTCAAAACTGTGAACCTAGCAGCTCTTTTGCTGTGATGGGGATGGAGGTGTGTCATGCAGCTCTCTGAAGAAGTTTCTGAATACTGCATTCTCCTCTATACTTAGTAGTGTCTCATATTTGCTGTTATAAATTTTCCAACTGCTGTGGTATATATATGTGATATGGTAGAATTGACGATAATAGCCTAAAGACTTGATGCATTTAATTGAGAGTTGCATTAGCTAGGAATTGCAGTGTTCAAGTAGATCCTATATAGTAGGATATATACTGGCAGTGTCGCATCTATCCACATCATTGCATCTATAACAGTTCATATGTCAAATAAATCAAAAACAAAAACAAAAAAGATTCAACTTACTGCAGCATCAAAGCTTTGTGAGAACTCTCTGAACTCCGTCAGTGTTTCACCAAGGTGGATGTCAGGATGAGAGCAGTTTAGTAGCACACTGACTATTGCTTGGGTCGCACAAGCGTTGTTGATTACCTAAAACCCAAAAAATATAAGGAAAGCTGAATCATTTAATTGGCATAAGCATAAACCAAACCGTATATTAACTGAAAAGAAGGTCGCAACCTCTTTGACCTCCTTCAATCACCTTTAGCATTGATTACAGAACACAATATGGCTATTATTCTTGTCACATTGTGTGCATATGGAAATAATCTTACTTTCATTAGTAAACATAGCTCTGGTTTTGAGTTAAATTTTTTTATACCATGCAACTTTAAGCGTGTATTCGATCTCCATTTATTACTTTTTTCGGACCACATTTCTTCCACAAAATTGACGATTCACTACCATCCTTCGGGACTGTGATAATGTGTTGAAGGGTTCTTAACACAGTTCCAGTAATTTCAAATCTTTGCCTGATGCAGTCCAACAATTTGATCATTCTTAAGTAGAGACCTTTATTTTGACCGTACAGTGTACATGTAAACTAGCACATGACAAGCCCCACATTTATTACCAAAAAAAAGCATTTATATTGTTACAGCCTAAAAACAAAGAAGCTACTATCAACCTCACATGGGTGGCTAGCTTCACATAAATACAGAAACAATATAATATAATAAGCAAACTAATATAAACCTTGTGGCCAAAACATTGTCTAACTTTCTGACAATTGGAGCTGAACAGTGTGGTAATATAACTGCACACAGTCTGCCATAATGTACCTGCTTGGCAAAAAAGATCTGGTCGAGTCTTGAGTCCTGTACGATGGAGCCAGCTGGTTCCTCACCAGGTTGCCATTTGAAGAGAAATATTAAGCCGTGAACTGGTCTAGAACACATAAGATACAGAATCAAGAGATAATATTTTGTTAATTAAAAAAAATTTATAGAACTTTTTTTTTCCTCCAGTTCAAGTCCTGAAATTTCAGTTTTGCTGCCAAAGGTTTTCACTTGCAGTTCTGGCCCAAATCTCATTTGTGGATGTGTGGGTATTACAGTGCTCCACTCTCATTGGCCAGCTGCTTTTCTGACGACTGTGATGAAAGTGCACTTGAGAGCACAAAATCTCTCAAAAACCTCTGGATGGAGATTGCTGGAGCAGGATTCGATCTCAAGACAATATAGTGAATTTTCCTTTGTGCACGTGCGTGATCACACAGAATCTGATATATCTGAAGATGATCAGAAAAACTGGCCGATCAACTGGAGCACCTTCAGTTATCATCAGAGTTAGACACTTTAAGAGAAGTGTGTTTCAGCATTCCCAGTTGGCATGTCTGAATATTTACAACAGTATTCACTATAGATTCATTCTTACTTGAGATTTTGAAAGTTCTCTGGCTCCATGCTCCATAGTTCCTCAACTTGTGCTCCTTTGCATCCTGACATTAGGGAAAAACAAACATAAACCAAGCGTTAAACATTTATGCTTGACCTAAAATGAACAATTTGTTTTTGGCTGCAGAATTTCTGTTTTTATTTATTTATTTTTATTTTGTCTGGGGCTTAATTTTAACACTTGATTTTTTAACAATGAATTAACTTAAATGTTTGTAATCTAACATGACCGTGTAAAAATACACTGTACTATGTATTAACGTAAAACACAATAACCCACTCAAAAACACAAATAAGAATAGTATGAAGAACTGGAAGATTATAAGCATTTAATAGATTTTTTTTTTTACCCCGTTTTTTTAACTATCATACTACGTGTAGTGTTCACGTTACAACAATACTCGAGTGATCCTTCTGCTCTTCACACTAACATGATCCATACTGATGCCCTACTTCTCCTTAGAGCTTCCTTCACCTGAAATCTCACCTCTACTGAAAATGGACTTACATGGATAGCCTAATATGAAGCATTTTTGACATATGAAAGAACAAAGCCGAACCGAATGCCAGCTAAGTTACGTGTACGTCCAGGAGCCGTTCAAAATTAGTTTGTGTCAGTAGAAAGTCAAGTGCAGCAAGTTTACCTATTTATTTAGTGAAGACTGCATTTACATTATTTCTTACAGAAAAAAGGCGTTTCACAATACAAAATTTCACCTTAAGAACTTGCCTCCGGAACGGATTAGATTAAACCACTGTATCAAATAAATAAAAACATTGTGTTAAAGGTATGATTATGTATTTGTTGTTTGTCATATGTAGTAGATCACGTTTGTGCTGGCAGGTAATGCTGGCGGCTACCACAAGTACATTTCAGACCTGTGGGAAACACTGCATTATAGCCTTTTACACTACCGTTCAAAAGTTTTAGATCACTTGCAAATTTCTTTGTTTTTGTTTAATGATTTATTTTCTACATTCTACAACAATACTGGGGATTTCAAAAC
>JAOVVA010000004.1:23856429-23870527 GCA_028565275.1 Leiocassis micropogon | reverse complement strand
CTTGCTCAAGGGCCCAACAGTGGCAACTTGGTGGTTGTGGGGTTTGAACCTGGGATCTTCCGAACCGTAGTCCACTGCCTTAACCACTGAGCTACCCCTGGCCAACAAGAAATCTAAATGATAAAATAAGACAAAGTAAACGCAAAAATAAGTAAATAAATAAATAAAACTTAATAAATGAAGTAAAATATATAATGTCTTAATCCCCTCCTATATAAAAATACATACATACAAAAATACATAAATAAATAAATAAGCTGTAGGCAATATTATCATCAATCAGGGATATTGAATGAATTATGTGGCGATAAAATCAAATAAAAGTCAACTGATGACCTGAATTTTACAATTTTACATTTGGTTTACAAATCTATGGAGTGTTTCTTCTGTGATTCTGGGAACAGGTTATTTTACCCTAATAAACTCATTATTATTATTGTTGTTGTTGTAATAATAAATGTTTTTCACAGACAGAAGTCCATGTGATCTTACTGTGGTAATAAAAAAAAAATCATGTAATCGTTGATGTGGTAAAGTTTAAGTTACAGACTAATTCAGAGTAATTTAGAATTTTGTCTGTGTTTCCTTGGAAAACAAAGTGATCCAAAAGTGATCCCAAACATTTAAGCGGTAGTAGCCTATATGCAGTCAAATAGCATCTGAATTTAGCACTTATGTCATGAATCCATTAGGCCAAGCAACCATGAGTTAACAGTTATGGTGATGGTGTAATGATGTCGGGAGTGTTTTCTTGCTGCATCAGCCACGTCGAGTAGTAGTAGTAGTGTGTTGACATGCTCTTGTTTGGCGCCACCACCCTGTTGTACGTATCCAAGGAGGTCTTTGCTTAACGTTGTGTATTTTTGTGGGAAAATGTAGTGTTTTTTTTTTTTTAATCTGTCGATAAATACACTATAAAATTTCAAACAGCTTTTCCGGAGACAAGAATACCATCTCGCAATACTGTGCGAGATTTAATAAATAAATACATAAGTGATAATAATAAAATATTTTTCTATAACATACTCTACAAATACCTCTCTAAATCCTTATCAGGGGCACTACCTTTACATTTAATGCAATTTGGGATTCAACCCCAGAACCTGGAAGTTAACAGAGCTCATATTCTAATGTGGAATAAGTATAAATATAAAGGTAAATTTACAAGATTTAGGGCTGTCTACCACCACCATGGTTTATTCTCTTCAGTTTTTGGCTACATAGTACTGGTATGAATTTAAGACTACTTTCACGCCTGCTAATTACACTAACTGTTGCATGCTTGACTATTGGTCGCCAGTTAAATTTAAATCTAGTTAAAGTTAGTTAAATACTCCAGAAGGATATGTGTTGGCAGAGCAACATAACTGGTTAAACAAACAAACAAATCAAATCTTTGTGGAACTGTTGTATAAAAGCAATGACCACATCACAGCCGTGCTGATATTCAGCACTCCTTCTCATATGATATTGCTTAAGAAAGCATAAATAATGCCTCACATTAATGCCTGTGAGGAATTGTTGCTGACCATGTGCATTCTTTATCTCCACAATAATATACTTAAATAATTATGGCTACGTTTAGCATGATAATGTAACATGTCACGAAACACAAATCCTCCATGGTGCCATGATAATGACAAAAAGTTCTGTGCACCTCATTGTGTTCCTCCCACTCATAAAGTCTGAATCCAATTCAGTACCTTTGGGACGTATTAGAATGAGAAATTCACAGCATGACTGATAAACCTGCAGCCATTATGTGATGCAATCATGGACCAAAATTTTAAGCTAATGTTAATAACACTGTGCAATCCATGCCACGAAAAAATCTGAGAATTTGCAGAGAGCACAGGGGCTCTTCTAAATAATATTAACATTGTGTTTCTAATAAAATGACTGGTAAGTGAATAATCCAAATTTTTAACTTTATTTCAGAACCCTGCATTGTGACCATAGATGACATGGATAACAATCAAATAACCCTACTTAAAGGGCCAAAAAGAATAATGTACGCGCCACATGAAGATCACATTACCTTTAAATGCCCATATGGAAAATACCCAACCAGAAACGACGTGGCTTTCCGTCAGCAGTGCATTAATGAAGTAATGCACTTGCCATCTTGTCATTAAAGTAGGTCAGGTTATAGGTTAACTATGAGTGAAGAAGTATACACATATACAATATTCATATTAGTGTCACTTATATAAAGTATGTATGAAGTCAAACAGGTAAAATAAAAAGAAAAATTGCTGTAAATGTTAGAAATGGTGTAGGCTGTTGAGAGGGAAATGGAATTGCTATGAAGCTGTAGTCACATGACCTTTTGTGACAAAGTACAAATTTAATTGCTTACAAATGTCAAAAATATAACTCAATAAACATTAAATTTTTTCAAATGCATATTGTGTACCCTTGATGATAAATCCATGAAGACAATACACGACAGCACCATCAGTGATGCTAAGAAAAACACAGGACGAGCCTAGCCTCTAATGTGTCTTATTATTATAGGTACTTAACAAGACAGTAACCACTAGTAGGCACCACCACTTCCAGACAAAAGAAAAAGTCCACCTAAGGCAGCTTGGGATAAAACCTCTTAAGAGAGTTTCTTGGCCATCCATGTCATTCTTTATATCCAACACATTATTGAATAAATAAAAAGTGGCATTATGAGAAGAATGTTGTTTACAGCCCTCCAATGGTTTCTAACACTAATCTTCAGTTGTATTTTTTTTTTTTTTTTTGTGGTTTTTTTTTTCAGGGACTGGATGTCAACTGTGTTGTCCTAACCAATTGATATAAACAAACAAATAACCTCAAAATACACAACCAAATACCAGATTTCAAACAGTACAACCAACATTTAAAAAAGTAAAAGAAATAAGTACATCCATCCTACTTCGATTTAGGGAATACTTAACAGTTATTATAGATGTTACTGATGCAATGCATAAGATTAAGTGTCACTACCTATATAAAAGCATAACTTCTGGCTATTTTAGTGTTGGAACATTCAGGTGTAAATTTTGACAGAAAGGACATCAGCCATGACCTCAGTGATGCACTTACTGTTCATTATTCATGAAAGGGTTATATGGACCTGTGTAAACAATTTGAAATCTACTACCATTTACAGTGAGAAGAATTGTTTAGAAATGTAGAGCCGTCAAGACAGATGCTTAACCAAAACTCATTGTGCAGCTTAATTATGTTGTGCCATTCTGTCTTTATTCTCCACTGACCGTTTTTTTTTTTTTCATATTCTAGAATTATGACAAACAGTTAAGTATTTCAAACCTTTTTTGTTTGTTTTAACTTGGATGATCCATCCAGTCTCTCAAAATACTAGAATATTTCCTAGGATCGATCAAAAACAGATTTGCGGAACAGAGATGTCCTTTCTTAATTTATGCATTCAGTACTTGGTTGGGGCTCCTTTAGCATGAACTACTGCATCAATGTGGCATTGCATGTAGGCAATCAGCCTGTGCCACAGCTGAGGTGTTATTGAAGAACAGGTTTTTGATAGTAGCCATCAGCTCATCTGTATTGTTGGATCAGAAACTTCACACTGGTTTTCAAGCAGCTTGGATTCTGTGTCTCTCCACTCTTCTTTTAGACACTGGGACCTTGATTTCCAAATGAAATGCAAAATTTACTTTTATCTGAAAATTGGACCACTAACAACGGTCCAGTTCTTTGTCCCTTTAGCTCAGATAAGATGTTGCTGGAGTGGCTTAATACTAGGAATGCAACAGTTGCTATCCATTTCCTGTAAAGCTCTCCCAAGTTTTTAAATTGGCTTTGCTTGACAACCTTCTTAAGCATGCAGTCCTCTCTGCTGCTTGTGCACACTTTCCTAGCACACTTTTCCATGAATATGCTGCAATACAGCATTCTGTGAACAGCCAGTTCTTTCAGCAATGACCTTCTGTGACCCATCTTCCTTGTGGAGGTTGTCAATGATTATCTTCTGAACAACTGTCAAGTCAGCATGCTACCCCTTGATTGTGGTTGCGTGCACTGAACTTAGCCAAGAGATACACAAGTTTTTGATTTCCTGAACTGCAAGACAATCATTGAAATTAAATCAAAACAACAAAAAAAGTCTTCAATATTGCATTTGTAATGAATATGGAATACGAGTTTCTCTTTAGAATTCAATTACAAAAAAACTTTTCCATGATATTCTAATTTATTGTTGGCACTGCATATTTGATATACAAGCTAGGCTTGTATAGAGGAACATCTTTTTCCAAAAATCAACAGAAAGCAGACTGCATATGTAAAATTATGCAATGATTGTAACTGCTTTACAAGCAGTATATAATCTCAACATAATTTATCTCACAGAAAACCCGATCATGCATGAGGAGCGGTCATTTGGGGCAGGGGTAGCTCAGTGGTTAAGGGCACTGGACTATGGTTTGGAAGGTCCCAGGTTCAAACCCCACCACCAAGTTGCCACCGTTGGGCCTCAGATGTATAATGAGATAAAAATGTAAGTCACTCTGGATAAGGGCGTCTGCCAAATGCCTAGATGTAGATATATTACCAAATGAAAAAAGTGTTTTTGGAAATGAGTACATTCATGAACATTTTTTCTTGTTTAAAAAACCCACAGTATTGTTCCACACGATGACGCTAGAGGGTCAAAATCAAAATGTCACACAAGGTTAAAAAATTTAAGTGTGCCTTCTTCATGACAACGTGCCAGCGCATTCAGCTCACGAAACAGTGAAACTTGAGGGCGACTTGGGGTACGAAATTCTGCCTCATCCCCACGCCCCCTACTCTCACGACCTCACATTCAGTGATTTCTTCCTCTTTCACCACTTGAAGAAACCACTTCATGGAAGGCATTTGACGATAATGAGGTAATTACCGAGGTGGAACTTTTCCTCAAGAGCCAAAAAGAAAGGCTTTTTCAAAGACGGTCTCCACCAGCTCATCCATCGTTTGGAGAAGTGTGTAGCCTTAGATGGAGGACATAAGCTAAGAAGGGCTAAGCTCACGACCAACGTTTGATTTGATGACATTTTTTCTTAGCAATAATAATTTGATGACTACCAATTTTGTTTCTTTATTCTCCCAGAACCATTCCTTCACAATTTAAGTGCTCTAAGTGCTGGCTCTGCAATCAAAGAAGAAGAAGAAAAAACAAACAGTGCGATAACCTGGTCATTCAGTACATTCAGGTTGTCATCAGATTTCATCTTATTGCCACAGAATGTTTCTGAGCTTAGACCTGAGCAACTGAAGCAACCCCAGACTATAGCGATAACAGTCCAACAGTTGCTACTTTTTACACATTACAACGTGTGCATAAAAAAAAAAAAAAAAAAAAAGTTTCTTCAGTGCTGCAGTGCTAATAAAACCACAAAGAAGGCACATGGAATATAAAAGGGAGTAATTTAAAAATATTTAATATACAAAACACCTCATGAATGTAACAAGAGTTCATAATTTCTGCTCCCGATGATCATGCCAATAAATCATACAGTTTTCGAACTTTCCAAATATTTTTTAATTTCCTGAGTTCCTGTCATTAGGTTTTGTCATGACTTACAATATTTGTAGAGCAAAGATTCTTTAACTGAAAACATCTCTCAACCTCTTTTTACATATAAGAGATCCAGCCTTGTGCTGGCCATGAAATTGCAAAAATACAGCATACAAACTTGAAGAAAAAAAAAAAGAAAAAAAAGAGAGAGAGAGAAAAAGTATAGCATAATCAAAGGTTATGATAAAACTTTTACACCAGGTAACAACTATATAAAACAGTATATAATATGTACAAGCTTAGGTTTATAAGAAGTAAAAGCAAATATATTCAACTATATACAAAAAGCAAAAAGTCTTGCTGTGTTCTCAGGGTACAATGGCAAGAGATTTAACCAACACTTGGATGGCACTAAGAGGATCTACAATATTCATCTTCTTCCTTCCAAGGACCCAGTCTGGTACAAATCTAGAAAATATTTAAAAAAATAACAAATTTATTTAATCATACATTAAAGTGATCAAAAACAAAATTAAAACAAAGTGAAAAAAAAAAAAAAGTAATATAGAAATGAAAAAATATAGAATAAAATCCAATCTAATTAATGCAAAACTGTATATTAAACTAACATGCTTTTGTAAATTTTCAGCCAGTATGATACACAATTCAGAGGATGCACCTGTGATACAGATAGCATACTGTATGCAGACTGAGTGTTAGTATAAATAAAAAGAAAATAACTGACCAGAAAAACAAATAAAGAATGATTTCTAAACAATCCTCTTTGAGCAGCTTGCAACATCATTGTTCTACCAAAGCAAAATGAATTAACTATACGAACATACCTCAGTATTGGCTTAGACTTCTGAGGAGTGGCTTGGGGAAGGAAGCTTCCATTCAGTGAGACGTTCATTCTTTGTTTGACTTTGGTTCTCTGGGCATCCATTTTGCATTTCTGAAGCATTAACTTATAGATCCTGCAAATGCGGTCTGAGGCCCTGGGGAGCTTTTTCACCTCCTAGAAGTAATGAAACAACAACAAAAACATTTATATACTAGAATTGAAAGTGGAAATGAAAAGTATGACCTGATGTCATGGCCACACCTACCAATGCCCGTTTTTCATCCTGTACCAAAATCACTAAAAGGAAACATGCTTTGGTGAAGATGCTGCCCCCTTTGTCTGCAACCTTATCCCCAGCTTTCTCTCTGTACGTCTGAAGCAGGCCCAAGAGCGTTTCCACAGAGTCCTCCGCGTCATAAACAGCATCTATAGTCTTGTTGTACTACGGCAAAAAGAAACTCAGACAATTAATAGAATAATAATATTTAAAACTGCCATACAGTTCATTCCTAATTAATCAGGCAGATATTTTTTTTTCCCCATTACGATGTGATCACATACTTTTGACAGATTGAGAAGAACTTGAATTGCTAGCGTGATGATCTCCATTGAAGGCACACTCCGGTTGCAGCTCCTTATCAAGGTGAAGATGGTGTGTGTTGCGCCACTGTTCACAAGATATTCGCAGCTCTCCGGTGAAAGTCTGGTTGCAGTTTCTTTAAATAAAATCTAAATCTTATTTGATATCCTCACTTTGAACAAATGAGCAAAGAAAAACTATGTATGTAGAAAATCTTACCCAAATATTGCAAAGCGGTTAAAATATAGGCATAATTTTGATATCCGAGAAGGTAACTCAAGGCAGTTGTAGTCTTGTGACAGAGCTTGTCTTCTTCCTTGGCCTCCCTGTTGACCTTCCGCAAGCGATGCCTGACAGAAATGACTTTGGCCGTGTCATGAAGCTTCCTCGAGCGATGACCTCTCCAGAGTGCCTTGAGATGCCATTAGGATATTATTAGGTGACAGAAAACTAAATATAATGGTTCATTTATATTGATAGCTGAAGCTGTCTATTAGCCTTTATTCACTGAACAGGGTTTCCTCATATACAGGAGTTGGTGAGCTATTATGTGCATACAGTTATAGCTTCTTTCCCTGCCTTCTAGATTAAATGCTGCACAGCTCAAAGTGGGGGACTGCACATTAAAAATCCTTCATAGTTGTGGAATTGATACAAATACCAGAGAACTTCAAGTTCCAGGACTTTTGTGGTTTGCTCAGTTGCAATTTTCTAAACCTAAGCCATCCTGTCATTTTCTTTTTGGAATTAAGTGCATAGAGCAAGATGTCCTAAAGTTACCTACATGCCTATAAAGTTAGGGAACCCGGGGGGAAAAATAGTCAAATAATGTAGGATATATAAACCTAATAATTAACCGAGCAGCTCATTTTCACATTTACTGTACATGACAATTGTACCTGGAACTTTATGATTGCATGTTGCAGTCTCTCTTTCCTGCGTCTTAAAAGGAATTTTTTGGCAGCGTGTTGGATAATAGTAGCGGCTTCATTGCGACGATTAAGCCAAGCCTTCACTGCTCTCTGTACCATGATGATTTTCTGTCTTTGCTCAAGATATCGTCTTCTCTGTAGCCTGGCCAAGAACCAGCGCTAAAATACAGTAAAATTAACATGAAAAATGTAAAAATGTTAAATACAAACATAGACGGACCTTTTCTTATTATGAACCAGGAGACCATAAACTGTGAAAAAAAAAAAAATGCTAAAAAGGTTAAATACCTGGATATAAATGACTGAAGAGATCTGCAACTTGGCTGCTTTTAGTGCCCAGTGAGCTCGCAGCGCCCTTTGTATCCTTACTGCACACAAATGATAATAAACAGCAGCAGTGAAACGATGCCGTCTTGCAGATTCTTTTGCCTAAGAAAAAAAAGAAAGTTTCCATTAAAGGGGAAAAAATAATCAGCCTGCAAAATAAAGTTCTTCAGTCTCATTTAGATGAACATTAGAGTAACGTTTTAAAAGTGCGGGGGTGGGATTCAATGCAAAGCCCCATCATATACATATTGAATACACAGTCTCTGTCCACTTTATTAGGAACACCTATATACCCCTGCTTAATTATTTTGTCATTCATTCACCCATCATCAGCACGCTGCGTAAAATAATGAGATCAAGAGCTTGTTCACTGCCCCATTCAACTTTTTATCTAAAATAAGATAATTTATCTAAAAAATGTTATCTAGAATAAGATATCTTAATGTGTTTAACTTTCCTGATGACTTGCATAATGTGAATCTGAGACAATAACAGATTCGGCAGAGTGCACGGCTTGCACCTCCAGGGTCGGAGTTCGATTCCCGTCCTGGGTCTGTGTGCATGGAGTTTGCATGTTCTCTCTGTGCTTGGTGGGTTTCCCCAGGGTACTCCAGATTCCTCCTACAGTCCAAAGACATGCAGGTTGGGCTAACTGGCATTCCCGAAATTGTCCGGAGTGTGTGTGTGTGCGTGTGTGAGAGAGAGAGAGAGAGAATGACAAACAGATGTCGACTGGCAAACCCAACCCCTTTAGCGAGATTTGTGCATCAAGTGTCTCCAGTTGAAAGATCTGAACATTAACAGTTAAAAATCCTTAGCTGCTTGCATAAACTTTCCCTGGTGATTATTCTCTAGCCTACATCAATACATCAATATCAAAACCTGCCAAGAAAGATAAAGGTAGAATCGACCTGAATGCAGAATGTGTACCGATGAACTCTGAGTTAGGCAAACAGATCAATATAATATTTAACAAATTGGCTGAACATATTCTGAAATAATTGTGGCGATGATAAATCTATTTGCTTGTCCAGGTTTGATTGGGGAAAAAAATGCACTTAGTAGCACTCTTTAAATCTAAACCAATAACAAGCAACAATATTTAAACAGATAAGAGTACATGAACTAACTGGATTTATGATTATTTACACATCTGTCACAATTACAAAGCAAATATTTGCTTTTTAGAAGGACTTTGAATCTTACACCCTTTTATTTTGCTCTTTAAACTCATTCTGGCCTTCATCAAAAACTTTAGCTAGACTATTATAGTAAGAAACAAAAAAGATGAAAAGACAATTACCTTTTGAATTGATCTTCTCACTCGAACAGCTCTCCACTGGGCTTGGACGGCAACAACTGACTTTCTGATCGTCAGGAATTCAGCTCGCTGTTTCCTAGCAATCAGCGTTTCCCTCCATCTTTGCTGAATTACACGGACACTGTGCTGGATTACTTGAAACCTGACGCAGAAAAAAAGAAATGTTACTGAAACCACAAAGAGAACATTCTCTCAAAACATGTCTTGTTAAGCTGAACACCTGCGTTACCTTAACCTCTGAAATCTTGTTTGAAGACATCTATGGATGGTTGCAATGGCAGTTTGTTTTGAGACGTAGGCACGTCTAGCCTGGCATCCCCTAAACCAAGCCTGAATTTTTAGTGCGGCTCGTCTCTGCATGGCAAGTTTTCTTTCTTGGTATGCACGGAATTCCGTCTGTAATAAACAAATACATTTTCCTCACACAAAACCATAACTGCTTTTTTTTTGTAAATACAGTTAATATTTGAAGATATCCTACTTGAATCAGAAGTGCAGACTTCCGAAGTTTGAGGAATCGTGCCCGCTCCCTTTGGCAGAGTTGATAGGCTCTGTAATGCTTCTGTACAACACATGCAGACTTCTTTTGTTGCTGAAATTTGTGCCTCTCAACCATTCCACGATAACATGCCTGGAAGAAATAAAGGTTGTTGCATTAGAATCTACAGAAATCTAAATCATAAATTGAAAAAAAAAGAAAAAAAGGCAATAAGAAAAGACCAACCTGAATCTTGATTGCACTTGCTCTCATTTTTTGGAATCTTCTATAAGCAATAAACCTGCGCACTCGTGCTTGAAGGGTCCTGATACAGCCCAATGTCCTGAGATACCGGCGTCTCTGTTCTACTTTTGCTCTGTGTGCCCTGTAGAATGTCTGTAGTGTAACAGCAGCAGCCTGATGTCTTAGATAAGTTCTCCGGGCTGTACGCATTCTGTAATTAGCTTGCAGCTTCACAGCACACGAGCGCAACTTCATGTAGCGACTGCGCTGTAGATGCATACGCAATACGGACTGGATCTTGACAGCTGCTAGTCTTTTTTTCTCACGTCGTCTTGTGAGCGTTCGCTGGAATGCATGCTGCAAAGTCAGTGTGGCTTTTTGAATTCTTCTGAACTTCTTTTGCTCTTCCTTGACCAGTCTACATGACCTGTACCACTGCTGTATTAAGACTGCAGCCTTTTGCATCCTGGATTGTTGCACTTTGCGATAATGTGTCCTGTAGGCAGACTGAATAGTAAATGCTGCAGCTTTTGTCTTCGTGAAGCGCCGCCTTTGGATAGACATTCTTACGTAGGACTGGATCGTCCTTGCAGCTTTGATCCGTTTGAACAGTTCTCTTCCCTTTTTGCCTCTGAACGATTTCTGCAAGCACAATGTGGCATGCTTTAAGTTTTGGTACCTCTGTCTTTGCTGATACCCAAACTTCCAAGCTCTGAATCTTTCCTGGAGAACTTTTGCAGCCCACTGCTGCCTTCTGAACATCAGTCTTTGCTTGTGCATTTTTACTGTTGCCTGAATGACCGTGGCTGCATTGTGCATTTTTCTCACGTTCTGTCGAACAGCATGTCCTCTATAAGCTGCCTGCAAACATATGGCACTGTTTCTCAGTGTTAAATATTTCTCCCGTACTGCTTTAGTTTCGATGTAGGACCTGTAATGTCTCTGAATGATAATAGTAGACAACCTCATGGCCTGATATTTGGTTTCCACTTTATGTTTTCTGAAAGCAGCCTGAATAACTGTAGCTGCTCGATGTCGAAGAATAATTTCCCTCCGGACGCTACGACCTCTAAAGCTGGCTTGAATGGTAACTGCAGCACAACGCAATCTCAGGAACTGCTCCCTCTGATTTCGGGCTACAAGTGTGGATCGGAATCTTTGCTGGATAGCAATAGCAGCATATTTCATACACAAATATCGTGTCCGAGCACAATGAGCCCTGTACGCACTCTGTATGGTGATACAAGCTTGGCGTTTTTGTGTTACAGCTCGTCTTGCCTTCATACCACGGAATGCTGCCTGTAAAACCATTGCAGCCCTATTCTTCTTCAAGGTCTCGATGGCTTCTTTTCTCATTTTATTGGCTCGGTATCGTCTGTGAACAGTTTTTGATGCCCAGAGCAGCCTCTGGTAGTACTTATGGTTTATATGCTTCCTGACATGGGACTGAATGGTTATTGCGGCTTTACGCTTTACTTGCATCTGCTGCCGGACCTTCATTCCTCTGTAACCTGCCTGAATTGCAAGCACAGCATTACGCTTTTCTAGGTATTCCTTCCGCTGTCGTCTTGAAGCCAAAATGGCACGATATTTTTGTTGGCAAATCATCACCGCTGCTCTGACGGACAAGAAACATTTCCTTTCTCTGTAAGCCAGGTACTGCCTCTGGATGAGAATGGCAGCAATTCTCATGGCTTGGAAGGCCACCCTTACTCTGTACATTTTGTACAATGCCTGCATCACCGTGGCTGCTTTGTGTCTCTTTTGGATCTCTCTTCTCACATTCATTCCTCTGTATGCAGCCTGCAATGTGACGGCTGCTTTCTGCATAGCACAGTACCCCGCACGCTGCCTTTTTGCCAGAAGATTGGCTCGGTATCTCCTTTGCACAAGGATCGTCACCTGTTTGAGGGCCTGATATTCTTGGCATTGCTTGTGCATTCTATAGTTCCTCTGAATTATATTTGCAGCCGCTTGCATCGCAGAGACCCATTTTCTCACCTTCAGCCCACGATATGCTGACTGAATACACAGTGCTGCTTCTTTCATCGCGATGTACTGCTTTTTAACAATGTTTCTTTGCTTGTTGGCACGAAACTGCCTCTGGAGGATGGACGCTGCCCATTTATGTCTTGTATACTTCAACAGCTGCAGGTGTCCACGAACACGTGCCTGAATTACTGTTGCCGCTTGGTGCATGATTTGAAGATTTCTGCGAACTTGCATTCCCCTGAATGCTGACTGTAAAGTCACGACTGCAGTTTTAATTTCTAGATAGGATTTAAAAGTCTTCCTTCCCATGACATATGCTCTATAACGCCGCTGTACGATGATAGCAGCAGATCTGACAGCAACGTAGCATATTTTAGCCTTATACATTCTGAAGCATGTCTGGATAACTGTAGCAGCATGATGCGTTTTTTTCAGTTCTCTTCTCACTTTGCAGCCTCGACAGATGGCCTGGAGTATTATAGTTGACTTTTTAAGTTGAATGTAACATTGCCTCTCATGTTGTCCAAGAACATATGCCCGATAGTGTTGCTGAAGAACAATGGCAGCACTTCTTTGAGCTAGAAAGCTCTTTCGACCAATAAGAGCTCTTACAGCTGACTGAATTACTGTTGCCGCTTTGCTTTTTTTGGCCATGTCTTGCCTGACTCTCATACCACGATATGCACTCTGAAGAACTAATGCAGCTTTTTTGACTGCGAGAAATTCAGATCGCATTGCTTGCGTCATCCTATAACACTTGTATTGTTTCTGAATGACTGAAGCAGCACGTTTTAATGCCGTAAACTTTGTCTGTACCACATGTCTCCGATAATGTGACTGGATCAGTGTGGCATATTGATGAAACTGGTTGATTCTCTTTCTCTCTGCTTTGCCTCTCCAGGATGCCTGAATTGTTACTGCTGCAGACTTCAGAGACAGGTATTTACTTCTTGACTGCTCTCCAGCTTTTTTCGCCCTATACCTCCTTTGGACTCTAACCACAGATTTCTTCAAAGACAAGAAAGATCTTTGAGCGACAAATCTTCTGTAAGCGGTCTGGATCACAAGAGCAGCCTGGTGTCTCGTTAATATTTCTCGTCGAGCATTCCATCCTCTGAATGCTGCTTGAAGCCTTACAGCTGCAGCCTTAATCTCTTCAAAATGCTTCTGCTCCGTCTTCCTTAACGAGCAGGCCTTATACCATCTCTGGATAAAAACTACAGCTCGCCTCATCTCACCTATGCGTTTTCGCACAAGGAAGGCCTTGAAAGCGCTCTGGATAACGATGGCAGATTGATGATGTTTTTTCAGAGTTTGAAACTTGTGCCTCTGGAGATTACCCCTGAGCCATGCTTGAATAAAGACCGCGTTCGATTTTTTGGTCAGGTACTGTTGACGACAGTGTTGCATCCTGAACCATGCTTGGATCTTAATAGCAGCAGAATTCCTCAGAGTCATTTTCCTTGCATGCCATATTCGGAAAGCTTTTTGGAGGACAACTGCAGAGTGATTCTTCTTCAGGAAAATCTGACTCCTCCATTCCCTGTATTTTTTCTATACAAGGAAAAACAGAATCAGTAATGTCTACAGAGCACTGACTTACTTATAAATATCTAAAGATATAAACAATAATGGGGAACCACTATAAATTATTTGCTATTCATTTTACTATTAAAATTAGGCATCAAAAAGAACTTGTGTGCTTGGGCCCAATCATCGTTGCTTTGCAACTATATTTAACTATTACATTTCTATTAAAATTGTACTAACTAATTATATTAGTACTACTATTTAGACTATTACTACTAATACTGTTAGACATTTTATTACTACTACTACTGTTGCTAATGCTATTTTTTTCTATATATA
>JAOVVA010000004.1:23840733-23856329 GCA_028565275.1 Leiocassis micropogon | reverse complement strand
CATCAGGTGATTGTGGGCGCACTTAGTGTGTGTGTTTTTTTCTTTGAGCTTCTCAAGTATTCGACCTGAGCAGCCAAGGAGACGAGGACTTTGGATGCACAGCCAAAGCCTTAATGCTGGGCTGATTACTTAGCCTGGCACTAAAACCAATATTTGAAAAAAGGTGCCCTATTATTATCATAAAGAACTGGGAATGCAAACGATTATTGCGACACTAAGGAGTGCATTAAGCGAGACAGCACAGAATATTGAACTCTGCCCTACACGAGGGAAGTCATACAAGTTTGACAGCTGGCTGCTTTACAAACTGCACATTATTGTCACACTGTCACAACCTCAGAGGACTTGCTTTATATAATATCAATAAGTCTGGCCCCATTTAGTCAGACATTTTGAACGTCAAATGAAGTGTCTGTCAGATCCGACTGCATGTCCTTGTATTTGTTTTTAAAGCACTGCATGGTCTGACACCTGGTTACATCTCTGAGCTGCTCATCCCCCGTTTCACCTCCAGACCCCTTAGACCTGCCGACCAGTCGCTGCTCTCCATCCCAGGTACCCAGTTAAAAACCAAAGGTGATCGAGCATTTTCAGTTGTTTGCCACCAACAATTAGATCTTGACACTTTTAAAATCCATCTAAAGACCCATCTCTTAATGATCACGAAGACATGCCTGTCCACACCTTTTATTTGTTTGTATTTTATTTTGTTGTTGGTGCAATGCTATTTGTGCTAAGAATTTATCAAGATATTCGATGCTTTTATTAATTCATTTATAATCTCTTATTATCTCTGCCAGGCCTAACCCTGGGAGGAGATCATACGATCGGTCGTGTGTGTGCATGAGTGTGTGTTTGTGTCTCTGTCTCGCATACTACTGGACACATCAGACTAATATTTCTTGTGCACACTTATGGCTGCATGCTCAAGGACCTCTCATGGTTGTGGTGCTTAACAATTTTTGAAAAACCTATTTTATTGACAGTTTTATACCATCACTGACTGCTGACACAACGCCCTGAGCTCCAGCCTGTGTCGCCGCTCCGAAGCAACAATTATGATAAAATAAGGTTCCCCCGCCATTCACATCATACCTGGATTACGACTGCAGCCAATTCCTGCATAGCAAAGCGTTTTGCTTCTCTTATTCTTCTCAACTCTTCTCGGGCTAAGTGACCTCTCCAGACGGCCTGAATTAAGGTGGCAGCCATGTTTTGTCTGTTCAGCCTTTTTTTCAGTATGAAGCGACGGACAAGGGCCTGGATTTTCATTGCAGCTTGGTTCCTCAGCTGTTTACGGAAAATGTGTTAAAGAAATATTTGGATGTCAAGCAATGCAGCATAAAGGAGTTTAGCGGTCTACATTACCTGATTAATACGCATGTCTTTCTGCAGCTTGTACCTCCTCCATGCGCTCTGGATAACTCTGGCAGCTCTGGTCTCATTCCGGAGATCCAAAAGTCGGGTGCAGAGGAAGGACAGGTAACATGTGACCACCTTCGTAAAAACAAACCTTATGTTAACGGCCTACAACCACAAATCAATCTGCCGTTGTACTATTGTAAATTAGGAACGTTAAGGTTGTTCAAGTTTAAAAATTGATATGGTATAACTTAGTCGAAAAAATTATCTTGGAAATAAATGTCTTCTCCTAATTGTAATTTTTTTGAAAATGCTTTTTTCCTAAAATTTTTTATACATGGCCACAAAGCAGATTTACAGAAATATAAATATGGGGGAAGTGGTGGCTCAGAGGGTTAAGGCACTAAGCTGATCAGATGGTCAGCGGTTTGAGAACGAGCTCCAACAGGTTGCCATTGGTGAGCCCTTGAGCAAGGGCCCTTAACCCTATCTGCTCCAAGGCGCTGTATATCTGACCCCAGCTATTCTGGGATACGCGAATAAAGAATTTCACTGTGCAGTAATGTGTATATGTGACAAAGACTTAACTTAAGACTCAACTTTAATTTATAAATTGGCCATTTATAAATATATATCTAATGAGCAAAAAACTGAGACATTGCAAGGAAAAAAATCTTAAAAGGAACCAAACATAAAGAACTCATTTTACACTGGACAGTGCGAATGCAAACTATTCTCCTTCTGTATACTATATAGACAAAAAGTGGACTTGCATCCCTGTGCTAAGACACAGAGCCGCTAGTGTGTTTGAGTGGGTTGCAATTTTCTTTGGGGATTCGAATTTGGATACAAGAGTGAAGAGACCTATTAGAGTGACAAAGTGGTACAAAGCAGTACAAGAAACGCTTTTAAATTGTTAGTGGTGGGGTAACCCTCAGCTCATACATGAATTTCGACTAAACCTAACCTGATACCACTTAATACCACTTATTCATTACAGTAGTATCTTCATTCCATTTTAAATTCTTATTCACCTTTTCATTAGGGATTGTGTTAGACATGTCCTCTGGAGCGATCATAGCAGGAACGCCTCCGAGATAAGACATAGCTGAGCTCACGAGCTGAAAATTCCGTCGCTCGTTCTCAAGAAGCATTTTGAAATTCACTGCTGGCGACACCGAACCTGCGGGGGAAACAATTCTTAGAAACAAGTTCTCAAAGGCATTGCATCTGTTAATCAGAGCTGAACATAGCAGAATGAAGGAGCAGTGGCACAACAGCATGATTGCGCTTAATTTAGTTTCATCAATGCAAATGAAAATACATGCAACACAAAAACCTACAGTAGTGTAGCGTCGTTACAATAAAATGACAATATTCATTATTGTATTTATAAATATATAATATATGAATAAAACTTATTTATATTTAGTGTATTTAGTTAAATTCTTTCCTTTCCCCAGAACTAGCCTTATGGCTAAACAGAACAGAGAAGTCTGGGAGTGCAGTAGCTCAGTGCCACTTCAAATGTGTCTCATCTGAACTTTTGCATGGAGCGATGGTTGTGTAATTTGGACGCAATTACGTTTATTGCTCTCGCATTCAGAGAGAGAAACGTTATGATTGATGTACAAAACAGGAAAAGGGTAATTCACTTATATAAATTTACTTATCATTTTCCAATGCATGTAATATATGTGACACTAGAGGCCGGTGCTTTTTTGTTAAATGCCACACCTAACCTAAACACGGAGGTGGCTTAGAACCAAATTTATAGGTTCTGTCCAAATTACAAAATGTGAAAAAAAGCATAATATTAAAAGGGTTTTAGTATTGCCTTTATGGCAAAAGACAGAGACAGACAGACAGACAGACCTTTCTGCTCCGGAGAGTCGAAGGAATACTCGGAGTCACTTGAGGAGTTGTTCAGCTCGACTTTAGAATGAAGGCCACACTCAATAGTTTGCGTCGTTTCCTGCTGAATGTCCTCAGCGCGCAGGTGGTTCGAATGGTAGTGATGAATGAGATAGCAAAGGATTCTACCATCAGAGAATGACACTGTAAAATTTTCAGCCTAGAAAGAGAAATACAAAGATGTAAATGTTAAACCCAAGTGAGTATGATATTCTTCATAAACAATGTTCTTTCAAAAACAGGCATGGCCCTCTTCGGGATCTTCTGCCAGCTAAGCTAAGATGGCCAGCAACAACAATCAGAAATTTTGGTGACAAATGAATTCTTGTATATAAAAAGCATGACGGCCCACCTTCAGTCTGTAGAAAGCACAAACTGCATTGACCCAATCCAACAACAGGGTCAGTTTCTGGCTGGGATGTTCAAATGCCGTTTTTCCTTCTACACGCTTTAAAACATATTTATCATCTCTTAAAGAACGCAGTTTCTGTTTTGTTCTCCACGTTTTCTTGAGGAAGCCGATCTCATCTTTAAGCTGCTCCACATCAAGCAGAATCTCAACCTAAAAAAATACAAATTGTAATTCAATCAGTTTTAAAAGCAGTAATGGTTTCAGAGTTTATTAGAAGCAAACAGGTTAATGCTGCAGCAGAGGTGGTAATATAATCATTTCAAAATGGTGTATATGTAGTTAAAAAATATAGAAGTACGGTGGCATCTCGCATATGAAGGCCTTAAGAACTGAAATTTTGCAAGAAATTTGCCCCAGTATGTGAAGCATTTTCGGCATACGAGCGCACCAACCTACGGCCTATGCTGCATGTAAGTTGCACGTACGTCCAGGAGTCATTCAAACCTTTTTATCCGTCAGTATAAAGCCAAGCAAAGCAGATTTACATTTTTTTTTTGCATTTTGTCCAAGAAGCAAGTACAGTAGCAAGAAGAAAAGGGACAGAGGAATCATAAACTAACAAATTATAAATTACATAAATTAATACCTGAAAGGAAAAGATTATTTTCCACAGGAGGTTAAGGGTCTTCTCCCGGTGGCCATCTACTATGTCTCTGGGATCAATGACAACTCCTAGGAAGATTAAAACATGCACTCAAGCAAAGAACTTTTTTTTTACAAATATTTTTCCTAGAAATGTGTTGTTATTTGATACGGGACTGACTAATACAACAAATTTCAGCCTTTACAAATTTTCGTTTAAAGAATGTACAAATAATTCAAAATACCGTGCTCATCTTTCAAGTCGACTCCTTTCTCTTTTAGCACCTGGAGTGCGACGCCGACATTATGCACCTTCTGAAGACGACTAATCGCAGGCATTCGCAGCTTACTCGACAGGGACCAGTCTTGGGTGAGCACCTCCATGATGCGTCTGATACACATTCAAACAAAAATTAGGATTAAATCACTAAAATAAACAAGAAAATACACTACTGGAAAGTGACTTTGAATAACTTTGAATCAAATACAGCACTTTTAGAACACTTTTATAAAAACTGCATTGGCTATGGAAGATAGAAAAGGCATTGAACGTACACCAAGCGAATGCCACATTTTACATCAGTGGAAAGATTCTGCACAGCAAAGTTAAATTCATCCAGTGGGGTTTGAGCATGGGACACAGGAAGACCCAAAAGGCCAAGGTGACGTGGAAGGATTCCCTCCCCGCTGAGGAAGTCACGTGAAAATGCCAGCAGTAAATCTTTACTTGTCTAAGAGCAAAACACAAAAGCAAATATTTAAGTCCAACTTTTGCACCTCAAATGTCTGCACATATGAGTGTAGAAAGATTTAAAAAAGCATGCACAAGGATTCGGAAAACATGCAACGGTAGCACAGAATCTGTTCCGTTTATACATATACTGCACTATTGCACTTTAAAGATGGACAATAACGCTGCTGCTCATTACATTTCACACTCCATGAACACCCATACTGCTTCTGTTTGTACATTGCACCTGCCAAATACTTTATACAGTTATTTATACAGTTCATACTTACATTTTCACATATTTACGTACAAATTACTATATATTGTAAATATTATATTTTACATTCTTTCATGTTGGCCTTTTGCCTTTTTTATTTTCTTTTTAGGTCACAAACAGTCGTGTAATCATCTCACTGCATATCATACTTTGCATGGTTGTGTATGTGATGTTTAAAATGTTTCGAATTCACATTTTATTCATTTAACATGAAGTCCTAAACAAACTGCCTTTGTAACCAGCAGGACTCGAGGCAACGTGCCTATTAACACAAGCCCTAATCAGGAAGGTGTAAAATTTTACAAATTGCAACATCATTATTTTGACTCATGATTTTGTTTTAGATCTCATGTTGGTTCACACAAATAAATGCCATTATTTACTATAATGATAATTAGGGCTGCATGATCTGGATGATAATAATAATCAGCTTATATAAACTATGATATGTAACTATTAAATGTATCATTTGGTATTTAAACATATTTATCTAGGCTTGACCACATTTATTTTAGAGATGTAACGAATGTTATTTTCTTAGCTGAATGTCCATACTGTGTATATAGACTGTAATGATTTGGCATCAAATTGAACCAACTACTTACCAAGTTATTTTGAATTTGGATGTAATTCTTTTTACTTAATATACTTACCTTAAGTTGAAATAATGACTGCAACTAAAGCACTTTTTAGCTAATCTAGTTTTACACCAACTGCAGTAAAAAAAAAATAAAAAAGGAAAGAAGTTATTAAAAATAGAAAAACCTTAAATTCAGCATCCATACAAAACAAACAAGGGTCATGGTCAATCAGCCTAGATTCCTTGGCCTTGTCCAGGAAGCAGACGAGTAAGAGCAGTTTCTTCAAAGTAAAGCGGGACAGTGTCTCTTCATGCCCTGTTAAATAAAAATAGAAAAGTTTGAGACATCAGGAAAATGCTCCAAAAACACTTGTATTAAAAAGCAGTGTTGTACTGAGTGTTACCATCTTTGTACAGATGGGGAACTTTGGGGTGTCTGAATTCCGCAGCAATGTCTGGATTCCAGAGCAGTCGTCCGAGGATGAACATGGCTAGGCCCATGATGTCACTGTTGCTCTCCAAGGAAATCAGTTCTCCAAAGATTGTCTGGAATAAGAGTGCATCGAATAATGTGAATACACAAACTGTGTTTTTCCAAAAAATTTACAGCCCATCAACATGTTTCAAATGAAATACCTCTAGGCCGATTCGTAGCCAAAGCGGATTATAAGAAAGGAGCCAGTTCAAAACTTTCTGTCTCTCTCCTAATAATAACAAATGGAAGAAAAATAATATTTAGTAACTGCTTCCTAACTTTTAAGAAGTATTATAAATGTTTCCAAACAATACAGGAAAGCTTCACACACCTATATCCTTCCAGAGGTGTCGATCTTTACGGATAAGCAACCTCTTTGCCTCCACCTCCACCTCCAGACGCTTTATAGCCTTCGCCATTTTGTCAGACGTGAACAGCTGGCATGCTGCACGTCGAACACGGTTCAAGTGCCGTCGGGCTGTATAGGTTCTGAACGACATCTCCTCTTTGGTTGGAGCTTTGGGTATGTTGACCTTGTCATTTCCCATAGTTAGCGATAAGGCATTCACTACAAAGAAAAATTAAACACACTGAAAAAAAATCCCCAAAATAAGCTTTGTACAATAGATATATGCATTTTATTTCTGTTTAAGGCATTTACTAGAGCTGTGAATCATAGGTAGACTGTCAATTTGATTCATTTTTGGGCATTAACATTTTTTATTTGATATCACTAATGTTTATTGCCTTATTTGTCTCACGCAGCTTCATGTCTTACAGGTTTTGAAGTAAAAACTACTAATAGTTTTAAGAAAAATTTAAATGCTGTATATGGCCAAAACATGGTATTTGTGCTAAAAAGTGTCTCACCTAGGCGAAAAAGTGACTTTTCAGATAAGATCATATAACACCATTTTCATAATACTTAAATGCTTTTATCTCCTCATCCATACTTCATTTTTTGTAACTATGCATACGCATTTCTATTTTTATCAGATAAAAAGAAACACATTTGCTAAATACAATGTCATGCCCCTTTATGTAGTGTCTGTAACTTTTCCTTTTTTTTTTTTATTCAAATCTTTCAATTATCTTAGTTGTCATTTAGATGAAACTTGGCCACTTTAGATTTTACATGAAAAGACATAAACTGGAAAAAGTGTATTATTCTAAAATGCTAAATTGGTAAGATATTGCAACAGGAATTTGATGTGGTTACGGACACTACAGATTTTTTGCTTTTTAAGCTTTTACCAAAAAAGCAAAGCCACAATTTTAACAGGTCATATGTGTTTAGAAGCTTACACCAATTTTAGTATCAATACTCTAAGAAATTTTAATAATTTGCATTTTAAATTATTATAGTTTGAAGTGAGAGTATAACAATGAAAAAAAGGCCATTTTGGGGCACATACAAAAATCATCTCTACAAAAAGGGCTGAAGTTAACAACTTGGAATTTTTAGAGAAGCAAGATTGGTAACTTCCATGTTGCATAAATTTCAGAAGTAGCTTTTTTTGGCACACACATTTTCTGTATTATACAAAAAACATTTAATCAGTGCTGTGTTTTGCTCGATAACTGTTGTGTAAATGTCAGGTCTCGTATAAAACTATAGGTGCTTTTCTTGCTGAAATCTCAACACCCTCTAGTCCATTAGGTAACTCAAAATAGAAGTGATGCTCTCGCAATACAGGGGTATTTGTGGAAGACAGAAATGGTTTGTATATTCTACTAAAGCTGCAGTGCATTTTTAAGAATTTTGCTGATTTTATACCATTAAAACATTTACCTAAATAATTCTAAAAAGTGTTGATTGATTTCAAAACAAAAGATTGAGTAAAGGTTATAACTGCTTAAACCACACAGATCTAGAAATTACCATTAATTTTCTGCAACATTCAATCCTATTATTTCCAATCTGAATAAATTGCGATTTGTTTACATACTCACACTCTGTGTGCCATCATTGTTAAAGATATTGTTTTAAAGCCATATGTTTTATCAGGTTACTCGTGTTTTAAGAAATAGCTGTAGCTTCTTCTCTTAAAATTTACACTTTGGTTGAAGATCATATATTATAGTAAAATAAATCTCTTCCTACGTGTTGTTTAATTAGAGCTGCAGTCTATACTAGGGTGTTGCTTAGTATCAGAGCTGGCATATACTATTATAAGAACTCGTTTTGTGGCAATCAATCCAAACCGAGACCAAACCTTTAGTGACTTCAGTGGCCACTTTGAAGTCATCAGGAGTGAGCACATAATTCATCCACCATGTGAATCCTCGTTCCTGCTTCTCAATCCACCGTTCATCGTAAAACATGTTCTTGGCAGCAAATGGTAGTGGATGTCTAGGTATCTCTGTTAATATGATAAATAAATAAATAAATAAATAAATAAATAAATAAATAAATAAAACCTAATGAAAATTTTAATTCTTAACTCAAGCACTAGCTATATTATACATACAATATTTCTTCAATCTGACTGAAATCTCCCCGATTAAATATTCCAACTTAAATGTTTACATGGACACTGATCTGATATTAA
The DNA here is from genome assembly GCA_028565275.1 of Leiocassis micropogon. NCBI lineage: Eukaryota > Metazoa > Chordata > Actinopteri > Siluriformes > Bagridae > Leiocassis > Leiocassis micropogon. The sequence continues at coordinate 23,847,445 of JAOVVA010000004.1, read as the reverse complement.
GATGAGTTTACATGTACAACGAATTTAATCAGAGTATAACAATAATGTTACCCTCATGTGGGACCAGACATGCACAAAAATAATATATTTTTCCAACAGATCAGATCAAGTGTTTACATGGCAAATATTTACCTACTGAATGGATTATTAGAAGTTTAAGCCCACCCTTCTCATTCCCATACAATTCTGATTATTATTATTGGAATATTAAGGTTGATGAAAAGAAACCTATTGATCCGCCACAGATTTTATTTGATACATTTTATATTATTCTGTATATATATATATAAATAAATAAAGAATGCTACAAATGATGCCAGATTGTGAAACAAATAAATCTAAAAGCATGTGCAATGTTAGAACGACTTGTGATGAACAAGAAAAAATGACCCCCAAAAAATTTAATAAAATACCTGTCTGCGTTGGCTTTATGAAGTTCAGTCGAGTTTGTGCCACCGCTATTACCTTTGCTGTTTTCTTCTTTGAGGAGCCGAACAACTTTAAAGACCGTCCTCCTGCATCAACATTTATATAGAACAATTTCTTAATTACAATAAGATCAAAACAATAAACTTTAAACCAGTAAAATACGATAAAATATTATTTACCCTGTTGTGTTGATTTTGAATTGGGCTTTTGTACAGGTACGTTCGTGGACCTCCGCAAACTTGATGCTACAACACCAACCACACCAAAAAATGAAACTGATATTGTTTCTTTGCTTGAGATTAGGTATTTGATAGACAGTTTTAATTTGCAGACTTGTATGTATATTTAACATGCAAACCCATGTTAAATAGCCATACAAGTTTTACAAACGTAATATTTTCAAAAGACGAAGACGAGTTTATTTTCGTCTCGCGTGCAAGCTACTAGATTTTTTTCTGGACTTACTCACCAGTTATTTTTCTTTGCGTTTGTTTACAACTTGAACCCAACTGTTTTTCATAGCAGGACTTTTTGTGTTCTTGTGTCAGAGCATCAGAGCTTTGTTTGGTTTCCAAAAATTTAGGCAAACACTCAGAGGTATTCCGTAAATATTCATCACTTTTTCTTTTTCTGGTCTGATTTGTTGTGCGACTACGCACAGGAAACATGTCCTCTGAGACACAGGATGGCACTATGCCCAAATCTGAGGCATGATCGTCAGATGAGGCTGCACCATTTGCATGAGTTTCGTCATCAAGTGTTAAGACTGGTTTCAAAGCTGCTTGAGTACAGGTCTGAATCTGATCTGGGAAAGCTAAATGCTGAGGCGTAAGCTTTTGTTCCAAATCCTGGGGTGACGTTACATTAAACTGAAAGTTAACACCTGCATCAGTGTTTATTACGGGCAAAGCTGAGACGCCCTCCTGCAAGCCGGTGCTTGACTCTGGACTGGCAGAAATCAAAGGTGCATTCTGCAAAAGTTTACGTCTGAAGGTTCTTGTTTTGCGCGTGTTTGGACTGTGCTCAGGAGGAGCCCCTGCTTTGCTTTTGATAACTGTAGCAGAGTTAAAATGGATCTTTTTGGGCTCGATATCTTCCTGGTTCAATTCATCACCATTTATCTCATTGTAAGACTTGGTATCCGAGATAGAACAAGTGGCAGGGCTGTGCATGAGACTCTTAGGCTCTGGCTTATCATCTTGCACTTTGTTAGATTTGACAAAAAAAGTTAGCCTTGGCTGAACAATGTCAATCTGAGGGGAGATGTTTCCCAAAACATTTATTGCTGTTTCAGGTTTACTATCCTCGTTTACATCATCGCACTCTAAAGAATCAGCTAGATTCAGGCTGGAGCAGGCATTTGGGGGGCTCACTGGGTAGGACAGGTCAGAATTAATGACAGCCAACGCATCCTTAACTGATAAACTTTGTTTGGTTGAATTCAATTTTTGATCCTTATTTGGAGTACAAATGACTGGTAGAGGACTTTGAAAGAGGGGCATCAACGGTTTGGAAAACCTCTCTGGCGTACCAATAGGTGACAGTGTCTTATTCAGTACTCTTTCTTTGTATTCAACCTTATGCATGGGTACAGATGAGATATTTTCCTTATCCATAGCATCAAGAAATCTATCAGCTGGCACTAGCAGAACAACTGGAGACTTGTTTTGAGACGACATGCTGTCCAAGTCATCATAGATAGCCTTAGGTAGAGTTTGGGGGATCTCAGGATACACAGACTGGTAGTTTTTCTCCTTACTGCTAACTATCCTTTGGGAAGTCCTTTCCTGATTTACTGGTGTTAGTGGGTTTGAGTTTGAGCCTCTGTTCCTTTTATATTGTGGCTGCCGAGACACACGGAAGGTCTTGTTGGCTGCTTTGATAGGGATCGAGGCCACTTTTCCACCTTGGGAAGGGATTTTCTTGGATTTGATGGAATCCCATAAGCTTTTCTATAAAAACAGGAAAAAGTTAGTAATTTTGTATGTTGCAACACATCTTAATTCAGATGAACACAATGAATTATCAAAACAATTTTTCCACAATCCACAATAAATTATTATTAAAAAATTATTTTTTACCTTTTTAGTTTTTGCTCCCTCTGCTTTTCCAAGCAAAACTGCTTGATGCTTGACAATTCCATTTGCAATAAATCTTAGGAGTTCTCTCACACCACCTTCTTCAGCTGGTGTCCATGTTACGTTGATGATCACTCTATCTTCAGGCTGTACATAGAAATAAATCCTTTAAGAATTAGCAAGCAAACAAACAACTAATCAAGATCTTAAAATGCTAAAATTAATTAATGTTAGAAAGACATTGTAGGTGATGTATGGTGCAAATGTTTTTTTTTTCATAGGGATTTTATACAGTTTTTTTTTTTTACGTTTTGTTAAACCATGTCATTTAGATTGACTATAATTAACTCAACAGAGATCCAGGACACACAAAATCAAACTATAAAATAATTGCATGCATATAACAAACTGTAATTATATTTTTTTAAAAATCAATCAGAATAGGTTTGTTTTCCTACACGCTATAAATATACAATATTGATTATTGTTTTTAATCACTACAAGAATTTAAACAAGGATTCCCCAACATGGTTGGATTTCATTCGATGTTTAGAAATGGAAATACTGTTAATGAGTCAGATTAAAAAAACAAGTTATGTTTTGTTATTATTATTTCCAAGTTTTTAGAAAGTGTCAGGGTTTCTCTAGATCAATTCCTCATGTATAATCGCACTTTAAATTAAATAATCATGATATTGTATGAATGTGAATAGTAAACTATGAGATAAAGAGATTTATTTTTTTATATTCTTTTTACACAGTTCTAAAACAAATGGGAGTGTTGTGCCAGGTAGGGAATCCTGCGTAAAACCTGTGTAAAGGTAAAGGTGTGTGCTGATCGGATGGTCCACTGTGGGGACCTCTTGACGGAAGTAGCTGAAGAAACAACAACAATTTGGCCTAAATCATGAAATTTCACATGGCAAAAAGGTTGGGAAAATAAGAAAGCACAGCAGTACATTTTCTTCCGAAGAATGCTGTGGAATGCCCAGCTAACACTAAATTTCGTAATTTACTATAGAGCGACTACTTAAGAGCATCCTGAGCAGCAACATCACTGTCTGGTTTGGGAATTTGGCAAGATCAGGGTCTTTCTCTTCCCTCCATCACGGACATCCAGACCACATGCTGCATCCACAAGCGAGCATTGTGACTGACAAAAGACACCCTCACACACACACACACACTTTTCACCCTCCTGTCATTTGGAAAAATGTACCGAAGCATTCGGGCCCTCACATCCAGCCTGTGTAACGGTTTCTTCCCATAAGCCTTCAGACTCCTCTATAAAACAGTACTGGACTGATAAACACAAAAACACCATCTAGCAATTTCACACACCAACCGACAATTTTTATTAACTTTTATTTGCACAAGAACTTTTTTTTTTTATTGCTAAAAAGAAATGTTTCCTTTTTTTCATCTATTATCTCATGGACATTCTATTTGCACTACCTCAACTCACGATCACAGACTACTGCATTGTAGCATGTAGTTCCTCTTGTTTGCGCATCTGCATGAGCATTTTATGTTGTCTTTTTGTGTATAGTTCCTAGCTAGTTTTGTTAATTTATGTTGGATGTAGCAGCTTGGTCCTGGAAGAACTTTGTTTCGTTTGACTGTGTACTGGATTATATATGGTTGACAACAGAAGACTTAACTATTGATTTCCACACATGAATATGAAATTGGATGGAATCCATGACTCCTAGACTCTTGAAACTTTAATGATATGTAGTTAAAGATGGCACTGCCTGGGTTCTAACAAAAACATGCCAGCAGGTGAACTTTCTAAGACAAATGAACCCTTTCTCAAGCTCAGTGTTCCAGCACTTAAGGTATGTGTAGGACTTCAGACAGCTGAGGCCAGACTCATAACACAAAGAATTCCAGCACACATAAAATGCATGCATTTACACAGTGTAATTAAACTGAATTTTATCCAAGTAGCCACCAAGTTCTACTCACCCCTATAGTGAAGGTTGTCTGATTCACTGAGAAGCCCCTTGAAGACGGGATGCTATCCACGGCCACGGTCACTACATCCTCGTTTGGGTTTTCCACACACAGAGGTAGAGATCTGGATGATCCCAACTTCACCGTCCCAAAACTCACGAAAGGAGACCTGGAGAAATGGACCAAGCTCAGAACAGGAATCTGTCTGTCGTTTTCCTTTCCGTGTGTACGAAAAGGCGGATTATATGTTGGACTGATATCCAAGAAACCCGCTCGCGCCAGTGTATCAGACATGTTCTCTTCAAAACACTTATTTCTCTAAAATAACCATAGCAAGACCCAGCGATCACATCAAACTCCGGTATTAAAATCCACCTCTGTGTACCAACCGCACGCTACTTCGGCAGTTAGACGCTTTTCGAATTCAAGGATGACGTCGTTAGCCAATCATATAACACACGGCTGTGGATGGTCCAATCACGAGAGGGTAAACAAAAACACAGCCAATCATATCTTTTGGAGTTGGTTTAAACGTTTTTAAAGCCGCACCCACAAGACAGGAAGTTAACGCCTCCCTCGTGTAGCCGGTTTTTTTTTTTTTTTTTTTTTTTTACAAAATAAAGGTAAAAGACAAGAGAGAATAGTTATGATATATAAACAGTGCGAGAGATATTACCAAGAGGAACATTTTCTTCAATTAAAAACAATGTCATAGAATTGTAGAAGTCTATTTTTTATTATTATTAAATCTAATTAGTTAGATTAGTTGTTAATTAGCTGGGGGAGGGGGTGACTAAATAGATTCTTTTTTAGGTTGGGGTAATTTTCTATTATAAATAGAAGTAATGCCTTTTTAAATCTTAGTTTATGAATGCATTTAAAACCAAAATAATTAACTACATGTTTGAGGGGTAGGGTGGCACGGTGGCGTAGTTGGTAGCAATGTTACCTTGCACCTCCAGGGTCCGGGTTCAAATCTCATGTGGGCATGGAGTCTGCATGTTCTCCCTGTGCTTGGTAGGTTTTCTCTGGGTACACTGGATCCCTCCCAAAGACAGGCAGATTAGACTGATTGTCACCTGCCTAGTGCCCTAAGTCTTCTAGGCTCCCTGCGACCCTGTATATGTGACAGGTTCAATAATTAAGAATGCAATAAAAATCAGAGTATACATATTTTGGCCGCCGTTATTTCCGTATAATATTATGTACTTGGTAAAATATAGGTGAGTGTAACTTATGTTTAATCTGCCTTTACGTGCTGCTGGCTTACAGAACACTGTATACTTTTATATCCAGTGTTGAATGTCTTAGCATTAGGAAAGTCAAGGAAAGTTTTTTTTTTTCAGGACAGTTCTCCTAGGACACCTTGCCCAAGCCACCTTGCTAAAATCAAGTGGCCCAGCACCAGAGCAAATATCACAGCAAAAGTCAAAGAACAGTACTTAACACTGTATAATCATGCAAATCAGTCTGTGATAACTTATAGATACACTGATGATATATTTTTTACCTACAAAACTTAATGTAAACCAACCGAGTAAAAATAAACATCTAAATACATATTATTATAATTTATTATTATTATTATTATTATTATTAATATATATAACTTTTGTTTAAAAAATGGTAAAAGTTCAAACAGTTTACATAAATATACTATAGAATGAAAAAAAAATATGGGAAAGGTGTTCAAGGCAACCCGGTATTTGCATTGAATTTTTTTGAAGCGGCGCAAAACTAAGTCTAACGATAATAATAATAATAATAATAATAATAATAATAATCCCCCCACAACCCGACTTTGGATAAGCGGTTGAAGATGGATGGATGGATGGCTTTTTCAATTCAATACAATTCAATTTTATTGTTATAGCGCTTTTAACAATGGTCATTGTCTCAAAGCATATTCACAAAATGAAAAGAAAATTTATGGAAGTGTGTATAGTGTAAGTGAGAAAAAAATGTGTTTAGATAGTAATGAGATTGTGAGATTGTCCCTGATGAGCAAACATAGGGCGATGGTGGCAAGGAAAAACTCCATTAGATGGCAATAGTAAGAAACCTTGAGAGGAACCAAACTCAACAGGGAACCCATCCTCATTTGGGTGATAATGGATAACAAAAAATATATAACAACATCTTGTGTTAGGCTGGACGTTCAGTATAACAAATGTTGTCCTAGTTATCATGGAGTCCAGTTCAGCACAGGGATGAGTCAGCAGGTGCAGAGGACAGAGGGGGGTCTGGAT
>JAOVVA010000004.1:23814936-23840633 GCA_028565275.1 Leiocassis micropogon | reverse complement strand
ACCACCCATAGCCTGTCTCAACTCCTCCCTGAAGACTACACAACATTCTTCCTTTCTCAGCTTCCACCACTTTGTCCATTGCATTCTCACACAAAGTTTAATTTGCCTTACTTACTAGGAGGGATTTACTATAATATCTTGTTGCATTTTCCATTTACATATTTTTTCTGTAAATAGGTCATCTTGTACAAATAAGCTGTTTAGTCAACATTATGTCATGTTATGTACATCATGATCGTAAATTTTAAGCACCATTGTTGCATGACCTAATAAATTTATTCATTCTTAATTTAATGAAGAATTAAATATCACTAGCCCATTTGGTAAGAATTAAGTAAGTTGAGCATCATTAATTTATGGCTCTATTTTGCCCCCTAGTGGAATAACAGTCCTTTCCTAAAAAATAAAAAAAAGACTCACAAATAATATAACTGAGAAACAGTTGTCTTAAAATAGTTTCGATTTAATAAAGCACATTCATGAAACAAGTCATTTTGAAAAAAAATAAATAATGCAAAGTTTTATATTTTAGACAAGATCATGCATAAATATACTCTTATGATGGCAGCACTTAAAATACAGTGGTTCTTTTATAACTTTGATTTTATCAACTTTTTTTTTCAAAATGAGAAGCCTTTAAAAAGGGGAAATTAAAGCTGGAATGAAGTTGCTGGTTTCTTTGAAAAGTTTTTTTTTTTTGCCAGTTATCTACCTGGTGCCGAGTAGTGTTTTATAGTTACCAGGAAATCATTTACAATTTTGGTAAATTTTGAGTAATAATAATTATTATTACAATTAAAAACAAAAAAAATTTCAACAAGGAAATAAATGAAATATTTAGAGGACAGAAAATGGGAATTTTTATATATACTTAAAAAAAATCACAAAAAAAGGTATATTTTATCTTTTCAAACACTATCTTAGTAGTATGAAATAAAATAATCATTTAAAAGTATAATTGAGACTTAGTTATTTGCCTGATCGACTATGATTGAAAATGCAAATAACAAAAATATGTTTATAAATTCAGATGCAGACGTGAAGGGAAATACAAACAACGATCAAACCAACAAAGCCACAAGAAAAAAGCTTTGGGTCATGTTTGCTTTACATTCTGCACATTTCAAGAAACTGGACCACCATTCTTATAAAAAATATTTTTTCTGACCATGGCGGTTATGATGTGCATGTTTGCACACTTTGTTTCAAAATCTCACGTCAGTGTGTAATTGTACTGAGATCTCGTAATGTTAAAGACCCACGCATACTGTATGACTGGTCATTTTAATACTCATCAGCCTTTTTGCCCTGTGGGTGGAGAGTCACCATGAAATCGACTAAAACAAGTAGGCAAGGCCACCCCTGTCCCCATCCAAAAATAAAACACCCCCACAGTTTAACAAGGTAATTTTCAAGTCTATTAATCATGTGCATATCGATTAGGCATATTAACTGTGTATACAAGGGTGGGGGGGGGGGGGGGGTTGAGGATTGACCTACTTCTCTGAGTTAGATTCAATTTATAAGGCACAACCATATTGTAATACATTAATAAAACTATACTTTTATCCCTCCTCAAAGAATACTGAAACCTGGCACAAGGCAATATTCTTTCCTTATTCAGTAACATCAGTTGTGCTGAGGTAATGACAACCTCAGGATGCTTTACAAGCAAGAAAATTTCAAACCAAACACAAAAATGTAGTACCTAATATAATGCTACTATTTTTTTTTAATATACTTTCATTATTAATTATTACATAGATGTCTCAATACTAATATTGTACACAAACTAATAATAAAAATACGAATTATTATTTATGTTTGTGAGACTTTTCTTACATTATTTATGTTGTGAAAATTGAATTTTAATAAAACTGAGTTTAGCAGTTTTGTGTTAATCTCATTCGAAAGCCTGGAAAAGACATTTGAGCCTCATTTATCAAACTGGATATGAAGGGATTAATTCTTAAATGTCTTTAGACACGCATTTACACATCACGTATAGTATTCATGAAAACCTTGTCATTTTGGAAAAGCGTATCCTACTCGAGCTCCTGTGTGTAATGTAAACTTGACTTGATTAACTTCAAATCACATCTTTTGTATAAATTACTGCTCCGTTATCTATGAAACCTATATCGAGTTTACATTGCTTGGTTTTATTACGTTTACAGTGTTTAGTAGACTAACTTATCCAGAGCGATGTACAGAAGCTATCTCTATCAAAAATGCATCCTCGTGATAATTTACTAAGTCAGGGACTACGAGGACCATCAGGAACGTTTCTGTGAAAAGCAGTTGGTTTGATATTATGGCCATTCATTAATAAATATAAATTTGAAAGAAGACAGCGAGTCAGCACATTCTCAAATTAAGACATAGAAAAGTTGTTAATTTATGGTAAAAGAAATGGCATCGCTTAAAAACGGCGGCCAGTCTGTCTGCACAAAGATCCAGTGATTGCCTTTAATAAAAATGCCTCAGCATTTTATTTTATTTTATAATCCCTCAGCAGGAACATTTACTGCTTACACTTTTATTTTAATACATTATAATATTGTATATTGGTAAAATTTAGTTTTTACTGTCCAGCTCTGTTTTTAGGCTTTGCCCTGATTGTTAATTTTGTGCTTCCATCTCTCTGTGCACTTGGACATTTATGAAGCTCTGTGGGCTCCACTACTTGCAAATGAGCTGTCGGAAACACGTACGAAGAAAAACTGGGTGTCCAAAATGTTTTCAAATGCAAGAGAAATTCTTTAGTCTTGCTCAGAGACTTGCTTTTTGGTTAAAGAAATACCACTTTTACATGAACAGGGTCATAATATAGCAGAATACTTCACTATTTAAAACTGAAAAAGATTACGTATAACAGGCTTTGACATCAGTCAGACTGTTAAAGAAATACACAGCTTCCTAAAAGTTCTCATAATATGATCGTACAGGGAAAAAAATGATAACACAAAGTTGCAACACTCGGAATGCTTTGTTCTGCCACATAAGCACGGAGAAACACACACACAGTAGGGGGTGAAGTTAGCTTTCAAAGTGTCTGACAGATTAGTATGTGGCATAAATCACCACACTTAAGAGGCTTAACACTTAATCAGCCCAAATGAATCAAGTTCCCTTCTTAATGGACATGTGGAGGCTGAATGTGTTTAAGCAGTTGTGTTGAAATGAAACCAAATGCTTACACACATACAATATGTCAAACTTCAGAGAGGGCTAGAACAATTTTTCTTTTCACCAGCTAGCATCCTGGCACTTGGAACGGCCATATTATTCATTTCCAACGAATCATGTGATCTAAGATGGAGGAAAACTTGAATTAAAACACTTTGTGGCTACAGTGATGAAGAAACTGGGATCCTGTTTTCACAAACCATACATATTACAACACTGCATAGCATCTACCACGCTGCATAACCGACGTCACGCTATAAACACGATATTTAAAGAAAACATCTACCTGAGAATTGTCTTGGAAAAGAAACACACCTAGGTTAGTTGTAACATGCTGCTCTTTCTGAGGTATGCTTCTACACCACCAAATTAAGGATTAAGTACGATTTACAGCTAAAGACATCTAAGAGTCCAGAGTCACGGATAAAGAACACTGCATAGTACCAAAAGCACATTAGAATTACGTTTAAGGCATACTGTTTGTTCCAAAAAAATAGTCTTTCGTAAAAATATATATTAATGTGGACAAGAGCTCGTTCTCTAAAAGTTTAGAGTTACAGTGATTAACTAATGTACCTGTTTGGAAGTGCAAATTACTGGCTTGGAATCACCTCACTGACTTACAAGTAAGCGTTTTATACTGGTGATGGTCACGGATGAGCCGGAGCCTGTACCAAAACAAAAAAAACAAAAAAACAATGGGAACGAGGCAGAAACGCATTCTGGATGGGACACTAGTCCATGGCTGGGCACCACGTGCGTGCATACAAATTGACACAATCATCTACACCAATCCAGCTACTGGCATGGGAGAAAGTGAAGAAACCCAGAAGAAGCGCACATCGACAAGGAGAACAGGAGAACATGCGAAGCTCCATGCCGACAGTAAGCAGAGCTCAGAATCGAACCCTGGAAGTGTTGGACAGCAATGTAATGTAAGCTGCTGCGCTGCTGGTTTTGCTGCCCCTTGAAATCACCTTTGACACATTTTTTACGAAATTTCTTACCAAAGATACAAACCAACACCCCTTAATCAAACAACTTTTCAAATAACTACAAGTACATACAGATATATAAAATAGCGCTCTGATATAGAAGGTGTACATGTAGGAAAAGAAAGAAGGATGCTTAAATTCTCAGCTATCATCCAGGTACTGTTCTGTACTGCTGCGGACTGGCGTGAGTTACAGGTTAGAGTTCAGCGCTGTACTGAGACGACACTCGATTTCCTCCAGCAAGCCTTTTTCCTGCACCTCTGGCACCTCAAGGCTCATCTCTTCTTCGTTGCCTTTGTTCGCTTTCTCCCAAGGAACAAGCAGTGAGGGCTGCCTGTTGCCTCCTCCTTGCTGTGATCGCTCCTGGTATTGCCTCATAGTCTCTTTGGACAGAACTCTTCTTCTCAGGCCACTGACGCCCTCTGTCAACTGGCTCTCTGGGCTCAGCTTCAGGTCCGAGGGATGCTCTAGATGGATAGAAGGGCTGGAGCTTTCGGCCATTTCGAGTGCCAGGGGCTTAGTGAGAGGCTCCACAAGAGAATTCCTCATGTCTGCAACGGTCCCGCAGGATTTGTTAGAAGGAGCTGGCAGCGAGCGAGTGCTGCATTGGCGACGAGGAGAAGGAGGGAGGTGCTTGCCATTGATGGCACTGTCATCCTGCCCCATGTTCCAGCCACTCTGATCTCCAACGGTGGCCGTGATCACTTCACCAGCCTGAACTGGACTAGTCATAGCTAGTGACACATTCTAAAGCAAATGCATAAAGCAATCAGCTTGTCAATGTTGAATTGAAAAACAACAACAACACATTACATAAAAAAACACAAAAGAATTACAATACCAAGAGTTACTGTAATGGGGAAAAAAACATGCAAAGATCAGGCCTCACCGGGGTACTACAGTCAAGCTCATCCATGGACCTGAAGAAGTCCAAGCTCTTGGCTGAGGAGAGCTTTGAACCATGATCTAACGTTGTGGTGCTGAGTGAATCTAGGATCTCTTCCAGCAAACTCATTTGGCCTGTCTGTCTCGCCTCGGGCTCTAACTCACACGAGTCGTCACTGTCCTCCATGTAGAATGGTAACTCCCCGCTGTCCTCAGAGGAGACTCTATAGCCAAACACACACATACACACACACCCCACACATCAATCAGGAAACAAATCTGGTAGAATAAAGGTCCTTGTAAGAGAAATGAACACTAGATGGCAGTATTGCTCTAGATTAAGGATGTTTTAGGAGGTAATACACAGCTGGAGACCAGTTCACCGAATTCACAAGAAATATTTACAGAAAAGGCAAATCATATATAGACACATATTTACAAAAACCAGTTGGCTGTTACAGTAATGACTGATTAAATGCAGACCCTTACTTGCTTGCTGTGTCCAGTTCATCTTCATTGTCAATGGGATAATCCGGAATGCCGATGTACTTATGAGAATTTGGATTTTGGTACTGAAAAAGAAAAAAAAGCAACCGTTACTTATAAGCGCAAATTTGCACGGCATCCAGTGTAGGCCCAAGTATCACGTATCTATTTTCCACTCGTCATTACCGCAAGACGACATTAATTCATCAATTCAGTGCAGCCCACTCGGAATGCTAATCCCTGAGCTTTGTAACACAGCTGTGCAACACTTTTAATTGACAAATTAAAGAAGTGAAGAATTATAGGGCATGGCCCCATGCTGTGGCTCCAGGCTTGGCGGACCGTCATTAAATAGCATTCCCGCGACACTCGCACATACACACGTGTATCTATGAACAGTCAGTAACCCAGCCCGTAAATGGTTGCTTGCCACATTATCAAAGCAGGCTGCTAAACTGGAGGTCATTTACAGTGTCCATGGTAGGAGACAGGAAACATGGTCCTTGACAGATGTGGGATGTGTATGCATGTGTGTGTTAGCGCACGAGGGGGAACGGTTCATACTAATTTGACTGGCTTTGACCAGATTATGTCCAAACCACCCATTCTCATTTAAAGTGCATAGGTAGCAGTCTCAGAGGTCAAGTGGACTCATGGTCAGTAAGCCTTCCAAAAGTGTTCCACACACACACACACACACACACACACACAAAAAAAAAAAAAAACACATAGGAAGCGTGTCTGCAGTCCACTTAAGACCCTTAGAATAAACAGGAACACATGTTAGGCTCTGATTACCCTGTTCACTGGTAGCTGGGAGCTATAATGAAAGTGATTACAGGGAAGTTTAGACCTCGAATTCTCCAAAAGGCTTTAAAGGATTCTTGCCAGGGCTATAAATTTAGACTGTGAGCCACTCTGGCCTGGAGTGAATCGAGTTGGTGCACCTGCGAAACACTGGCATTCATTTGCAGAGTGTTTATAAGAGACGGTGTAATAAGACGGCAAAACCTTAACCCGGATTTTCGACCGCGGTCTCCGTGCCACTTGGAAATCTGTAATTAAGAACACCTAAACATATTTGTAATTTGACCACAGAGTGCAGAGCTACAGTCCAGCATTGCTCCAGAAGGCTGACTGTGTCTAAAGTTTTCGAAATACTAACTGATGCAATGTACAGTACCGTGTTCAAGTCTTGAACCAGCTCTCATTTCTTTATATTTTGCTTCCAAAGGGCCAATCGTTCTTATATTTTAAATATAGTCTTAAAGATTAAGGACTTTTTTGGCTCTGGTTTTTGGCAAGATTTTGTCTCTCATTTTCAGTCCAATCCCTGTACCTGAGCAGTTTCAGAGGAATGCTTTTTGTTTGTTAATCCACACAGTGACCTACGAATCAATTAAGCATAAAACTCATCTAACTTGAGGCATGAACCAGCGAAAAACAGGTGCAGATGATGACTATGATTAGTATACTGCTGATGCTGAGTGGTTATAACAGACGAGAGGGGAAATGAGGTTGCTGCTACTAATTTTTAAATTGTTTTTAAATCTTTAGGCACTTTGCAGCCTGTCACTGTAGAACATTTATTCCCTTTTCTTTAATTGAACCTACATCGTTTAATTTCATACACACATTTTATGCACAGTACTTTGTGTACGATTAAGATCGTTGTTTTCACTTAGCTGGATTTTGCTATATGCAGCCCCCCCTCTTTGAAATTTGAAAGGTGTTCATTAAAACAAGGCGAGTACAGTGCTGTCAATACTTTCTCCTTCTAGAGCAGCAACATGAGTCAAACACATACTGTATCTCTGCACTTCCTAACACATGGGCTAGTACACTCACTGTCGACAACAATCTCCTATCAGCCGCACACAAAAACACAATGTTCTTGAATGCAACAGGATTATGTTTTACACAATTTGTTTTCATATACTGTGTAATTATGATCCCGCATTTCTTATAGAGACAAAAAGAAAATATTGGGTTTATGACAGTAGAGAAACTCACAAGCCATTGAATTTACTTACTGCCTCACTAAACCAATGAAATGGGACAAAAACGTTAAAAGAATAAAAAATAAATAAAGCTTACAAATTATACTTGCTCATTTTTTTGCCTTTCATATTTTCCATGGTTATATTCAGTAGGCTACAAGAGGCCAAGAAAAGACACAGCATATGAAATAAAAGAATAAACGGTTTAAGGGATCACAGCCTCAGCCTGGCCAAAACCACTAGTTTGGAATAAGACAAAAGGAAGCATGGGCATGTGCCTATTTGACTTTGTTATATGTGCTCTAAATCATAAAGGACATATTGAGCTGCCACAGCTTTGGTGTCTGGAAGTGTAACTGTTCAATCAGGTCCTGTTGGGAAATAGAGCTGTGCTGAGACTGAGTAATGCGCAGTCACAAAGTCTTCTTTAATCTGGACCAAGTTTCTTGAACTGTAATATTGGTCAAGGGTTTACGGACAGACGTACTTGTGAGTGTCAGAATGCATATCCCTTCCATTTCTGTGCATTTAAAAGGCTGTGCTAACAATGAAGCTTGAAGTACTTAATAATCTACCAATAATTCATCGTTATTCTAATAGCAGCTGTTTTCTTCAGTGAACCATTTCTGGAGTCTACGCTGCAGGGCTTTCCAATCCAGCCTGTTCCTCCTGCCAGTATAATAGCGCAGCTCGTGTTATGCGTTTCACATGCCGATTATAGACAGTCCGCTGATCTCATTCGCTTGGCAGGCTTGGAAGGCATGCCTGGAAAACACAAACAAACTCTTCCAGTGCCTTTAGAGCCCATGCCGCAGCCAAAACCTTTGACTGGCTTGTACTGAAACACGCCTTCAAGAATATCAGAGGGAGGCGTTTTGGCGCATCACATTTCTAAAAGCCAGCCTTCTTTAACTTGACGTGTGTGCGTGTGCGTGTGTGATGTTTTAGAAGCACCCAGTAGATGGCAGTTTGGTTACGACTGAAAATATATTCCCATCCTAAGGGGAACAAAAATTCTGCCAGCCACTAAAAAGCAGAGCATCCATCACACCGCAGCCATGCAGATGTGCTGTTTGCTCCTCAGGTCACATAAAGCTGCCCAGTAGCCAAGAGCTCTTTCTCTATTTGTATGTCGATGTTTTTTTTGACAACCAACAAATCTGTCCCAACTCTGGCAGTCCTCCAGACCCACAATGAGTCACAGAGGGTTCTAGT
Source organism: Leiocassis micropogon (assembly GCA_028565275.1). Classification (NCBI taxonomy): domain Eukaryota; kingdom Metazoa; phylum Chordata; class Actinopteri; order Siluriformes; family Bagridae; genus Leiocassis; species Leiocassis micropogon. The sequence goes on along the minus strand of JAOVVA010000004.1, from coordinate 23,831,863 downwards.
TCTTTCAAACACACACACACACAAACACGAAATCATTAAAATAGGCATCAGGCAGCATGGAAGATGAATATAAATTTGGAATTAGACGCTGATGTAGATGAGTCACGGAAAATTTTGGTTAATGCAAAATTCGTCAGCATTAAAACAAGAAGGTGTCATCATTATGGGGTTGTTCCACTGAGACCACTGTGATCGAGCTGAGATTTCAAAATCTCACATTTAACAGATCAAACATGAAAAATGAAACCTTCTTTTTAAGGTTCGAATATGGATTTGTTGAAGATGTGGTGCAGATCAAAAACATCTCTCTCTCTTTTTTTTTTTTTTAAAAAAGACCTCCGAGGATGAGGACAGTATCATCGGACACATTAAACCGCAACAGTGCTCCCATGATCTGGTCACTGCATAAAGCAGTATGGAAATGAAGTTGGAGGCCTAGGAGCTGCAAGCGGAGACATCTATGAATTATACACTACTTGAGCAGAGCTTTCTTTCATATGCAGAGCTGCTCAACTGGCTTTGGCTGAGGGGGATACATCTGCCCTTCTCATCCAGTGTGTGCGGTTGTATACGTGTGTGTGTCTGCGCGTGTGTGTACTCCTTCCCCAGAGGCTGTGTGCCATATTCATAGCCATCACACTCACACACACACACACACACACATTTCATTCAGGAGAAGCAGGACCATGCAGATGAGCAGCAATCAGCTCCACAGGGCTCCAGGCCATGCCACAGACACCCAGAATGCCTTCCACTGGCATGCAGGCTCAGCCAGGAAACCTTCGTGTCATCTACATCAGCAGTTCCAGCGATTCATCATGCTAATATTATTCATTCCTGCTGACCACATTAGCGGGATACCTTGGTTATTTATAAATGGATGCATGCAGGCAGCTCATCCCACTGGAAAACTTCTGTAACTAGATGATGCAAATATAATGTAAGAAACTGAAAATTAAACGGTGACTCAGGGTAAAACTATGTAGTGGCAGGTTTCCTTTGTAAATAGTGCCTCTGCTGTACCGGTCCTGATAGATGTGCTAGATACAGTACATGCGAAACACTTCAGTAGTTCATAGTGTTGACTTTCTTTGAAGATAATGATGACTGAACTGCACTGCTGATTGATTTAGCCATTGATTATGCTCAGAGCCTTTGTGTCAACACCACTGCGTTAATACACAAGAACACACTTGCAGTGCCGGATATGACATCCTTTGTGTGTGGGTGTAAAGTCCCTAGGGCCCCGTTACTGTAGAGCTGAGCGAGGAAGGATGAGCGTGGCAGGGGGTCAGGCCTCTCTCTGAAAGGCCTTAATTGGAAGACCTCTGGCTCCACACCTTTTTGTACTGCTTATTCAATACCCACACCTTATACACCACCACCACCACCACCACCACCACCCCCCAGCCCCCCTGCAAATCTCCCCCTCCACACATAGACACACACACATACACATACACATGTGCACACACAAATGAAGACAAAGCACAAATGACCAAGCTAATTAAAAGGGTGAAAGAACAGTCAGTGATCAGATGAGGTGAGCCTGGGTGTGAGATCTGACTCGGGTCATTTTGTCGGAAGAACACGGACACGGAATCGTAGATCAACCCATGAGTGAAAGAAAGAGAAAGACAAAGCAGTTCCCTTCCTAGTATAAATAATCATGAGGCCACAGTTTTACTTGAAGTGTTTAAAAACAGTTGGTTGTGTCTCTGTATGATAATGATCATGATGAGATGCAAAAGACTCAAAATAAAGAAGAAATTAAGTCAAATTTAGTTAAAACATTTTTTTTTTTAACTTTTTGAAACCAAGAGCCTCTATATGCGCCATAATGAAAAGACCTACTTGGACAAATCAGGTACCTTGAAAGTTCATATCTGCCACAAACCACACTAACTAGCAATGTCTTTTTTAAATCATAGACACCACTGCAACCAGTTTGTGTAATGAAATGAACCTGAGCCACAAACTGTCTCAAAAAATACAACATTAATTTGATTGTATTTCTGCAAAAATAGAAGAAACATGCTTTTATTAGCATGTTTATGTTTTGTTTATTCCAGTACGAACAACGCTGATTTCCACTCATTTTACTCAAAAAAGAAAACGGATGCAAAGAATTAAAGAAACGCGGCTAATTAAAGAAACGCGGCTAACGCCATTGTCGCTTCGTCTGCAGTGTGAATACGGCCGTCAGTAACACAAATAAAACACTGACACACAGCAGTCTAGACATCAGACTCAGTTTCTCCATAATTAAATTCACATTTGCCTTCTGACACAAATTTCCTGTCGTCTCTAAGAAACACACTTGAGAGAACTCCAGTAATAATAAATGAAGCCGCTGACCCTCAGTATAAAATCTGATCAGCGGTGCGCTGTGGCCTGAGAGTGAAGGAGAGCTGTCGGAATCGAGGCCAGCTTCTGTGCTGATTTGGTGCCTGGGCTTGGCAACACATCACTGAGCACTGAGCACACACACACACACACACACACGCACGCACATACAGACGCGCACACATGCATGCGCACGCGCAGACACACATACACATGGGCATACACACGCACGCACACACACAGACATGCACATACAGATGCGCGCGCGCGCGCGCGCACACACACACACACACACACACACACACACACACACACACACACACACAATGTATCAGACTAGAGATAGATCTCATAATACCTGACCCCTGACCAGGAAAAGCCGACAAACAATGACTATGCACGAGTGTACTGAGGTGCATCAGAAACTGTACACATTACTATACTGAGAAGTAAAAGTGACTATGCAGATTACCGTACCGAGGAGTAACAGTAACTTTACACATACTGCCCTGAGGAGTAACGGTAACTATACAGATTACTATATAGAGGAGTAACAGTGACTATACAGATATTAAACTAAGGAGTAACAGAGATTATATAGATTACTGTGCTGGGGAGTAACAGGAGGAACAGCATCCACTCACCCTTCGCTTTTGAAGCCTCCTCGGTGAGAGGCTCTTAGTGCTGGTAGGAGAACCGCTACAGTACGGACTCCCGTCCTCCTCAGTGTCCTGCACAAACACAGTAACAGTTACAGAGAGAAAACCACAGACAAGCGAAAGAGTGACAGAGAGAGGAAATAAGAGAATAAAAAGATGACGACACTAAACCAGTGTCTACTAATACAGCGGTAAAGGGCATAATTAGGCTATATACTATGAACCTACAAAACATTCACGTGACTGTTTAGTTGATCTGAAACCCAAAAACAGGCAAATCAAATTAAATGGAAAAAATAATATACAACCAATTGTAGAAAAAAATGAAAGATATATTATGCGAAAACACCAAAGCAGTCAAAAAGGTCAAATTTATCCTATTGAAGTAAGCGATATTTTATATTTCATAAGCCAGAGTTCTCTCAAGTGCCAAACCCATTTTAAACACAACAGGCATGTGACTGGAAAGAAAGATGAAAATCTCACCTTAAGTCGGATCCTGTCCTTCACTCCACGTAATCCTTTCTTCGCATGAACTTTTGCCTTTTAGAAAAAAAAACAAAAAAACAACCAAACCCAAAAAGAACATAACCATCATCCTATGCTGTCATGACATGAATTATACAGTGCAATACATTACACGCTACATTAGGGAACAGATTTGTCAATTTGTCTTGATCAATGCTTTTGATGGTTAGTTTGTAAGGCACAGTTTGCACTATACAGAAAGAAAACTTACAATCTTGTAAGCAGATTTTACAGCCGGGCTTGCCTTATTCACGCCTCTCTGGGTAGGAAAAAAAAAAATCATCATTAATAATTTAATTTTAAAAAATTACATTTTGCTGAAAAACATACCGCGAGGTCAATAAGTATTTTAAAACGCAGTTTCTGTATTCTAGCCACAATCAAGATGTAACTGGAGCGTAGACTGCTTCACACTAATGACAGGATGATCATCGATTGTAGTCGATTAACAGCTGATGTCCTGTGCATTCCAGGCGACCGATTGAATAAACAAAATTGCTAAAAAAAAAAAAGAAAAAATCCTAAAACACACCATGTTGCATAATTGTTGTATAATGCTCATGTGCTCACATTGTCATGTGGACCTGAGAATGTTCACACTGATGCATACTTGAGCAGTGAATGGAATGTTCACACTGCTCAAACGTTCTGGACTTTGGGGTCAAGTGTATTCGGATCCATGCCCGAGTCCCTGGTGTGAAAGCAGCCGTAGTCAAATGCTACAAAATGTAACCCATCAACCCGAGAGCTTCTCAAGGCAAAAAATATGAAATGATCTTTAAAGGCAGAGCCAGTCACCTGACCTCAACTCAACTGAGCTGCTTTTCACTTACTGAAGGCAAACAAGCAGCAACCGATGGAGGCTGCAGTGAAGCAATGGCAAAACAGCTCAAAAGAGGAAACTGGTATTTAAAATAATTCTGATACTTATAATAATGCTAATCTGTCCAATAACCTGGGAAAATAGACTTTGTGTTAAAAAAAAAAAAAAAAAAAAAAAGACTGAAACTTCAGCCACATCTTGATTGCTTTATTTGAAATCCATTGTGGTCGTGTACAGACATAAAATTATAAAAACTGTGTCACTGTGGAAATATTTATGGGTCTGAGTGTAACACTTGAAGTAATTATCAGTCAGAGTTTACTTAAATTGAGAAATATAAACAATGTACAGTGTATTGTGTACTTGTGTTTTTGTTTTTTTCACCACACATTGTGCGTTATACATCACGCCATCCTTTCCTCACTCCTAGAAATACGCCTGCTGTTGAAGCAGCAACATCCTAAATGCCTAAAAGTTTCTATAATGCCTGGAGTTTACATCTCAAATCCTGACCAGGAGGTCAGAGGTGAAGACGCTTTTATAGATTTGTGTCAATCAGGAAACGTGAACTTTATATGAAACCTTTTGAAACTGGCACTCCGAAAAATTAATTCGGCGTAACAGGACAAAAAAAAAAAAAAGAGAAAGAAAGAGAGAGAGAGAGAGAGAGAGAGAGAAAAGCAAAGCATATGGATAGGGAGGCTTCTCTCTTTTGTTCAGTCTATTGAGTAATGGCTGTGTTTCCTGCCAGAATCCATGTGTCATCTCAGATGACTGGCTGTCATATCACATCAGTGTCGTCTCTACATCTCAACTGTTCTGTCTCCGTGTTTTTTCGTTTGCTATGGCATGGCTGCCTGACTTTTTACGCGCTTCAAGAGCAACTGGATATGTTTAATCACTTAAACATCAGTGAGAGACAAATAAGTTTCAGGCAAACGGGCATGACTGCGGAGGCGAAATGAATATTCATGATTGGAGAATTGCGGAGCACACTTCTGCTTACCTTTACAGTATGCATCCATTGTTGATAAGACCTTGTATTACCTGCAGATAAAGGAGCATTAAACGACTCATCAGATTTTCTACCCTAGATAATAAAACAACACTTTTAAACAACAATTTTAGATCTTCAACGCACTTTGCTTACAATAAATCTGCTTTAAATGTCACCTCCTATGCAGTTGTCCCCCATTAAACCAAACATTAAGGTGTTCTTTATTTCTTCCTCCACCAAATAGAGAAAATCCCACTCACTTCCGCAAAAGCCCCCTTCTGTGATCTCTTCCTCGAAGACATCTGTGAAACCCTTTCCTTCATTTAATTTGGCCAGTCTGCCATCAATGAACTGCAACATAAATCACAGTATCACAGGTTATTAAAAGACAGAGAGAGAGAGAGAGAGAGAGTGAGAGTTAGAGAGCGAGAGAGACTGACTTCCGGACATACACTCACTAAACTGTGTTCCTGTAATTTAGATCAGATGGAGGATTAACATGGCAGGCTGGCTTGTAGTGTGCACAATGCTTTTGGGGGAAATTGAACTTCCTGTAACTTGTCACAAAGAGGTCGTAAAACAGCATCCAATAAATTTTTACCCGCTATACCCAGCGCAAGGACGGACACGGGCTTTGACAACAAATTTCACAATACTGGCACTGGGCCTCATTATTTAAAGCTAGTTACCAACAGGTTTATTCACAAACTGCTCATAGGAGCGAAAACACACACAACTGTAAAAATATATTGATTTCAAATCACAGAATTTGCAATGACTTAGATCACTATTAAATATGGATTATACCGTCAAGTGCAAACAGCTTGAGCATTTATATTACACATGCAAGTTTAATGAAATTTTGGAAAATAAAGCAATTTTTCTATTTAAGGCCCAATAGAAATATTGAATAGATATATAAAAAAATGATAGCCGTGATAGTGAGACAAATACGACCCCGAGTACAAAAGGAGGACACACTCTTGGATATGACGTGGCATCACTTTTACAGCCAGCACTGAGTGACTGATAAGTGACCGATCTGGTGTGTCTCAAGATGTCCTCAAGATATCCTCCCTAATTCCATAGCGCAAACACACTTGTGCCCTTCCAACACCATGTCGAGGAGGGTGCACTATTGTGCAAGGGATTTCTGGCTGAGACGGTTTAAATGCAATTACAAAGATGTAATGCAAAAATCAATGCGTGATTTCAGCTGCTGTTACACTTTTCAGTAATATTCATTTATATTGGCTTGGATGAGAGTTAAAATAACTTCCACTTCTTTCTACGAGGTAAGCGCTTTTCTGCTTCTACTTGTCAGTTTTGTGGGAGACACCAAATGCAAATCAGTTCTTCCATGCACATTTTTTTTTTTTTTTACCAAAAAATTTTATAAATTCAGCAGATTTGTTATTATTTTTTTCTATTGGTTTGACAAGTGTTTACACACAAATGTACTAAGAGACTGGGAAACGTAACGAGTTAATTGTATAACTGCTCACAAAATTTGCATCCCCCCAAAACTCTGCTCTTGTGTACTGAGTGTATGTAATGTGACTGGGTGTTTCCACATTCAATGTCCAGACATGTCTCTGAGTCATTTAGGTACATTAATTATAGTTCTGGTAACAGATTAAACTTCATTTAGACGTTATAATCAGAAGAGATCCGTTAATTAGTGAAATACAGTGTACATAAGGCGGAAAGAGATGGGAGACGGTGCCAGTTGATGGAACTCGAGTACACCAGCTGTGTTTGAGTGTGTGTTGGGAATGTACGAGTGCATTACGCTTTCTCGCAGGCAGTGTGAACAAGAAGCAGCGGAAGGTGAGCGACACGTGTGTGTGAGTGCGAGTGTGTATGTGTGTGAGCGTTTGGAGGAGGGGTGTAGAGGGTCGCAGACAGAAAGCAGGTCGTGGCTGACAGGCTTCCCTTGCTTTCTCTTGGCAGCTCGCCGGCGCTCGCTTTCTCAGCACCGATATGTGGTTCATGGTCGGAACAGGGCACGAGATAAGGGTACTTATTTTTTTTTAAAAGCTCCTGATTCGATGACTTTTAACCACCAGTCACTATGGGGTAAAAGAAGCATATGGTTAAGTGTGTATTGGCTACTTTTATGGGACAAATAAAACGGAGCAGATCTCCGAACATCCCCGTCTACAAAAGAAATTGGGTCTCAAGGTAACCGCAACCTCATAATCGGTAACCGTTTTACTAGGACCAGTACAAAAAACCACGACTGTAGGGAAATCTGAGGTGCGGAATCAAAAGTGGAATAAAAATGCATGAAAGGTGTATGAGGAGCGTCTCATGTCCACCACCACTCATTCATGTCGTACCTGCTTGAAGAGCTGCAGGTTCACAGCCATCTCAAGAAAAGTCTTCATGCCGCTGGAGCGATGTGCCACGAAGCTCTCTTCACAGAAGGTGATTGGTTCTCCCTGGAAAGCAGGAAGCTTACTTTACTTCCACTTCGCTACAAAGCTTCTAACAGTTAATCTTTATGAACGGGAATATTTCGTTTGCACTACGTATTTTTTTTTTTTCCTGTATGCTTTGGCTAACAAAAGCCATGAATCTCAAAAAAGAATATAAAGACAAAGATATGCTTTCTAGATCAAAAACAGAAGGCGGCTCGTTTCACATCCTTGTTTAACGATCTATATACAGTAAGGCTGCGATTACCACCTCTTGCATAGGAGCTCATTATTGTTCGCCTGCTTTTGTTTCATTTACAGCTCAGTTAGACCTCGGTGCTCTGGAAAGCTGCTGGTGTGAAGGCATATGGGCTTCATAAAGCTGAACTATATAATTTATTCAAAGAGCTCGCTGAAATGACAGACACTCTTTAGATCTGCACAGCAAGGATGCGATGGGATGGAGAACATTACCGCGAAGAAATGGCCGTAAAGCTATTTATGAAATATTACATGCCATGAAATATTATTACAAAGCAATCATTATGTTGGCCAACATTTCGCAAAAACCTAAAATCTCAAATGAAGTACATTCATTTGTTTTTTTAACCTAAAGGTCGTCAACCATAAAACTAATCACTTTAAGAAGTGTCTCGGTTTCCAAACGTATTCTGAAAAGGAACATTCAGCAAATGTAGTTATGATCACGTTTTCACAATTATGAAATACAATTTAGACAAAAAAAAAAAAAGGAAGATTGTTTTTCAAGGTTAAATGCAAAGTACTAAAATTTTTCACTGGGGTTTCTTTTTCAAACAGGAAGCGACTTCAAATCCAAGTGTGGTTTTGAAGGTGAGAGCAAAAGAAAAAGAAAAAAAAAACAACAACAATCACAATATAAAGATTTAATGTCCCCTGTGCTGAGATGGAATTCTTTGAAGAATGTATGCACACACACAAAGAAAAAAAAAAAAAAACATGCATCCCTGAAAAAAAAAAAAAAAAAAAAAACTCGGACTGTGTACACACCAGCGTTACGACGTCAATTATGTTTGCAACAAAGAGATCCGAACTTGACAAACAGGGAGCATATTTTGTTTGCAGTCTTCGCCGGGCTTGAGACTGAATAGCCCATTTGAGGAGTTGAGAAGGCCTGAGAACAATACTCCTGAGCTAAAAGAAGGCTTCAAAGAGACTGTCCTGCCTTTTCAACTTCTGACATTTCCCTGAGACAGACAGGCCCATCTTATACCCGCCCCCTCCCCACCACTACTACCATCTCTACCACCACCACCACCAACACCACCCCATTTCTTCCTCTACTCCTTGCTTATGGATGATGTGGTGCTCGGCTGCCTTTAAATAGCAGCGCTGAAAGTCGACCAGAACTGAGATTTTTTTTGAGCTCTGGTTTGTGTGAGGTTTAAAAAATAAATAAATAAAATGAAGCACTGACAGCATAACAGACATATTAATGTTGTTGCGGTTAAAAAGGACAAAGACTTATTTTAACACGGGTGATTCTGGGCAACCGGTGATAGTCATAGCAGACCTGATCCATAAATGAACAGAGCACTATGAAGCACGCACGATCTGCTGCAGTAATTTAAGAGAGGGGAAAAAAAAGAAAAAAAAAAAAAACACAGATGGAGGAGCCAAGCTTACGGGTTTGTATCTCAGAGCATCTCGATAGGAGCCAAACAGCGCAGCCTGAGAGCGCAGGAAGGCCCGAGCCACTCCGCTGCCCGTGGCAGTCGACTGCTTCTTCAGCTTACTCTTCAGACTCGAGACCTGAGGGGGAGAGAGTGTTAAAATAGCACCTCTGAAATCATAGAGGGAAAAAGCAAAACCATTCAGAGTGTGAAGTGTCATATTTGCAGGTGACCCCCCTAGACACGATAAAGAATAAGAAAAAAGAAAGAAAGAAGGAACGAACGCACCGAGCCTCTTCACTTCTCTTGGAGCTTATCTGCTGGGCTGCCGAGAGCACCTGCTGCTCTGTTAATTGAGTTAAAGGCAGGGTGTGAGGAGGGAGAGAAAAAAAAAAAAAACAGGCAGCAGCAGCGTAATGCATTAAATTGGTGATCCGGTCCCTGGTGTAGCCGCACTGTGTATTCGTGTTCTTGTCGTGTCTTTTGGGATGCTTTTCTGCACAACATGATCGTAAAGAGTGTTCGTTTGACATACTGACCCGGCCAGGTCGTGACCGACTTCAAAACATGATTCTGTGAAAAAGAATCGGCAGTTTGTGAAACGCCCCCATCTATCTGGTGCAAACATGACAGTCTAAGGCACATTGTGAGGTTTGATATAAACAGTGAGTGCATGTTATGCATTATGCTGCTGCAACATGATTAAACAGGCATCCAGGGGTTTCTATTACAGTGGCTGGTGAGTGTATGTGGATTTTATCCAGGTATCTTGAATTATACCTTGCTTGAATTCATAAAGACATGTATGTCATGCAGATCACAGGAGGAGTACAGGCTCTATTACTTGTCCAATTTGCTCAATTATGACATTAGGAAATAATAATCGTATTAATAGTACAGTGAGGGATTGCACCCACCTCTAGCATGTGCTGGAAGTTATTATTGTTTTATTTCTTGCAAGGAACCGTGACTCAGCTCTTGTCCTTGCGACAACATTTTACTCCCACTAATAGACACAAATGCTTAAAAATCTATTCAGTTACGTATTGCAATTCTTTTGTGTGGCAACTTTTATATCACCACACCCACCCACCCACCCACCCACCCATCCATCTAGGAACCTCCATGGAGGCCAATTGTATATATTCCCATCTAGTACGACCGTGGTTGGGCCTCTGGTCAACATTCATGCGCACATTCACACACTATGGGCAACTCTGGAATAATGGCCAATTAGTCTCATCATTTACATTTCATACAAATTTCCATAATTTCTTTTGATTGTGTAAAGCTGCTTTGCGACAATGACAATTGTTAAAATCGCTATACAAATAAAATTGAATTTCATTGAATCTGTAGGTCTTTGGACTGTGGAAGGAAACCGGAGAACCAGGAGGAAACCCACCAAGATTGCATGGGGAGTACATGCACACAGACCCCGAGGCGGGAATCGAACCCAGGACCTGGAGGTGCAAGTGCGAACCACTAAACCATATAGGTCGGGGCTTATATCACCACACTGACTTCATATTTGCACTATTTTTATTTTATGAAATTTGTGCGTTTTCATTTGAGGTGGTAAAATGTTGCAGTTCCTCTATAATCCTACAGGTGGTGCACTCTTAAATTATTCACACATTAGCAGGCAGCGCAGCATCCTGTGTGGTACAAGCAAATTATTTGCCAAGTTTGTTTAGAATTGCAACAAAATCAAAAGAAAAAAAATGTATAAAATCATATCTGCATATTTATAAAATCATGATACTTTATAGAATCTCAATACGAATCGTATCCGTCTATAGGTAACATGATAATATCGTATCGGCTTGTCCCTGGTGATTCCCGTCCCTAACGCTTATTGTATATTCCGGTATACACTACCATCCCTGCTAATACGCAATCCGCAGTCCTGCGACTTTAGTTTTAACAACCTGCAAACATGCAAGGCTTAGTCAAGCCTATAATGCGCGCACTGTGTGCTAAAGCCTTATTTACATGAAATCCTAGCTTTTTGTGACAACAATCAGTTCGACTTGCTTTAGCACTGAATATCAAACAAGGACCAGAAACCTTAACTCTGGCAAAAAAAAAGCCTGTTGAATATTCAATACAACAACAACAGCAACAACAAAAAGAAGTTCAGTCATCAGATTTATGAATTTAAAGGACGTTCCCATAATGCAGTGCAGGCTCTTTTATTCTTTTAACCCACAGCGCCTCCTTTAAGCTGCCGTTACAACTGAGCACAAGGCTTTAAGAGGAATTTTAGCTTATACAGTACGGCATGTCTAATAAATAAATGGCGTTTCTGTATTCGGAAAGGGTCGGAAAGCTTCAGGTTTATGCAAAGTTGGAATATTTTATGCTGATGTGTTAAGTGTAAAACAATAGCAAAGAAAGAAAAAAAAACTGCATACAAAAGAAAAGCAGGCATAGCAATTTTAAATAGTCGCCACTGTTGAGATATTATATTGTTTGATCGTTGTAGAAATGCGGCATTTAATAACGAGTATCCGAATAATTTCCAATTAATTGAATTTATAAATTTATAATAATGAACTGATAATTGAAAAGAATCAACCCAATCATTTGTTTTTTTTTTTTGTCACTTAACTTAAAACCTTCAGCCATTTTCAGTTCGTTGTTGTTTTTCTGGGGTTTTCCCCCCCCCATTCATTTGTTCAATGAGGGTAACGGCAACCTTCAGATTAATAACAGGATTTTGGATAGTCACAAACAACTCATCAAGCATGCGATCTCAGCAACAGATCTGTCAGACTAATTAACTATTATACTTTGAGTATCACTAACGAGACATGAGCAGGAGGGGGCATCAGAAGGAAGCTTAGCTCTACAGGTGATCAACCTATTTGGGAGTGACATTTTTTAGTGTAAAGTCTCTGAGCCTATGATCTGATCAAAGGCAGAGTCCCCCATTGGGTCCAATTATAAGCACTGGTATTGTAGGGGGTGGGTAAAGAGAGAGACGAAGAGAGTGAGAGAGAGCGAGAGAGAAAGAGAGAGAGAGAGAGAGAGAGAGAGAGAGAGGGAGGGAGGGGGGGTGTTGAGGGGAGTGAGTTATGATATTCATAATCTATGCAGAGAGGCCTTTCCGGTATAGGTCTTTTCCCCATAGCTGTGATCTTTTCAATTCACATCAAGGCAGGATAGTTCTGGATGAAAGTGCTGCAAACATGGCGTCTCATTAAACTCTACAGCGCCGACTCCCCAACAGGGTTTGAAGTGCGCAGAGTAAAGAGCACGGGGTCAGAGGTGGCCCACAAAACAGATCTCCATTTAACTCACCAGCTGGAGATGATAATTAGCAGGTGCATCACTGTCTCCTCTTTTTTTTCTTTCCAAAGGATGATGCCACAAGCCTTCCCTCAATGATGGGCTGCTTTCATACGGCAATGCCACACACACACACACACACGCCACTTCAGGAACGAGATGGGTATACTCACAGCGGTTGATTTGATTGAAATGGGCAAGGTCTGGACGTACGCCTGCGCAATACTACACAAAGTGAATATACTGAGCTGACCACGTGCGTCTAATGTATTCGGTCTATTCTCTGTTTTATATTGGTTAGACCTCCACTGATGATCAGGCTTCTGGCTTGAGTGGTGAATCCTTTAAAAATAATAACAATAATAAGATTCTACCGCAGATAAATTTTTTTTTTAATGCTGTTCTTATTCCTCAACACTGTTGTTTTCAACATGGTCTGGATGCATAACAACCTTTTTGTAGACAAGTTCAATAAATATACAGAAAATACAAGAAGGCTATGAATGTAATTAGAAAGCTGCATCTGAATGTCTGTTAAATAATTTCTTGCTTTTTAAAAAAAAAATTATTAAGTTGAAATGTTCATTTGAAATGTACTCGGGTCATACATAAATTCTAAAATGAAACGGTGTAAAATCAGTTTAATAAAGACTGGATGATGGTACTATTATTATTATTATTTGAATTTATTTATTTATTTATTTATTTTAACAAGTCAGTGTTGGAGTGGTAGGGCGGAAGGTGTTTTGCGAGAGATTTTGGCCATGAGTAGAAAGCCGTGGGGATGCAATTAAGAAAACTACAAAGAAAAAGGAATAGTTATGAAAATCTGCCTCTTTCTTTGATGTGCAGGAAGATGAAGAAGTATACACACTTGTGTGCATGCACACATGCACACACACAGCTAGCTTTTTTTTTTTTTTTTTTTTTTAAGTCAGGACACACTTTGACCACCATAAGGCACGATGCTCAGACAACATCAGATGTGTAGATCCTTTTTTTAAGAGAAGAGTGAAGGATGTTCTTAACCCTACTTTACTTCAGTAAATTACAGATGAGGTTGATCACCGGTTAAATGTTAAATGATTAAATGTTCGGTTTGTTCAAAAGAGTAAACGTGTTCAGGAGCTTCGCTTAATAATACTTTAACTTTACACAATTTTCACTGGTGACGCAAAACAGACACGATCAAACGCACCAAGGACACAAAGAATAATGTAGTCTACAGGAAAGAAGAAAAGTCTCACGGAGAAAAAAGTGAAAAAAACAAACAAACAAACAAACAGCTCCTCTTGCTTTTAATAAAAAAATCATACAATTCATAGAGACGTCTGTCTGTAGCTTTATAAGCGACCGGCAGACAAAAGATCAAACAATTCTTGCTCGCGTTCACTTCCTAGCTGTTTGCTACCATAACACTTTCCCTAATTTCCTATTTTTAGATGCGAAAGCAAACATCCTTTCCCTGTTACCAAACTCCAATTATAACCAAAAAAAAAAGGCAGTACAGCTTTTTTCGTTTTAATCAAGCTTGTTTTTTACGATGTCTTCGGAAACCTTTGTATTTCTTTTTTTGTTTTGTTTTGTTTTGTTTTATAACGGAGGAGTCGTTAAAAAAAGTTACTCAAAGGAACAGTGAACATTTCAAGGAGAAAGCGGAGAAAAAGATCGACATGAGAGCTGGTCCTGTATTAGAAGGCTAATATGAATGAGCTTCATCTGCATTAATTACTGCAAACTATATTATTATGGCTGTTTTTGGTATTATTATGAATAAATAATGATGAAGGATCTAGAAAGCCGAGCAAACAAAACGTGTATAAAGTGTGTGCAGAAAGTGAATTTCTGTCTACTTGAAGATTATGATGAGCATTCTTAAAATCCAACTTTAAACATTTAAGCTGAGGAAGTAAAGCCAGGTTTTAACACTGATGTTTCAATTTTAAAAAAAATTTAAAAAAAAAAAACTGTCCTTGTTTATAAGGCTGCCCTGAGCTACAGCGGTTATTCTTTCTATTTATAAATCTGCATGGAACAGAATCTCTACTGACATTGCAGCATTTCTAATAGTCAATAAATCTAAAATATTATGTGCAAAATTAAAGGAAATGGCCATTATGCCAAAGAGAGCAAAGAGCTCAGCATCGGGTCGGGTCTGTGGGGGAAAAAAGGCCAGGTAATTCAGGACAACTGTCACCTTTGACCTGACTGCGAGCCGGACCAACGGTCAGACTCACAGAATAATAAAGTCCACATGCCCAAACAGGCTTCATACCTATAATTATATGAATGTCATAAACTTTGGCTTTCTTTAAAACAAAAAAGGGAAGGAAAAAAAAAGCTTCAGAGGTTAATTTCCCTTTTTACTGCTCAAAGATACTTATTTTCCTTTTCTTTCTCTCCTTTTTTTTTTTTTTTAAATCTTGACTAAAAGCATTAAAAAACAAACTGGTAGCCTGTTTACACCTCAACGTGTTCGAGGTGACACCGATAAATTAATTCTCACGTCTTCGTTCTCAAGCATCGCCCTGAGATTTAAAATATTTTTCTATTTGCAGGCCGCGGGCTCGTAGAAAATGCTCCGTGACAGGCGGTTTAACTAGCGAATGAACAAAAGCAGCCTTCAGCTCTGCTCAATTAGAGCCGATTCCTTTCTCTTATGAATTTTAATATCCCCACAGGTAAGGTAGCCAAGGAAGAGAAACAGAAATCATTTTGTGGTGCAAAATATTACGACAGGTGACATTTACATTTCAGGTGGGATAATTTAACATGATTCAGGGGTGCGCGCTCCATCATTAGTCGATGAAAAATCATGCACCGAGATCAAAGCAAACATCGCTCTGGCACTTCATTTATCATACCGTAAAGACAAAGGCGTGTTGTCTTCCTGTGTCAGTTTCAAAGACCTGCCTCCTTTATATGACAAACTCGCAATTTAATATACAAATGAAATGCCGGTTTGTGGAATTGTAATGATTTTTTTTTTTTTTTTTTACGTGCTTTGAGAAAACACCAGTGATTCACAAAAGAGCAATTCTGCAAACCGAGCAAAAAAAAAAAAAAGGTAGAAGAAGGATAACAAAACCAGGTCCTTAATATTCAAAATAATTGACGAGTGACTATTTTTGCCCCTGACGGTAGACGGAGCTTGCTGTACCGCTGACCGGTGTCACCACACAGCTAATTAAGGAGAGAAAGCAGTGGCAGGCGACTGGGAGAAAAAAAACGCAGACTGATAATTGGCCCCCTTCTTCTCTGCATCTTCAGAAAAATCCAGCATGCTTCTCTTCCAGCGAGAGGTGCCACTGGGTGGGCAGAAAAGGCACGCCTTGGAAATATAATGATTAAAAAATAAAAAATAAAACACACACACATGCACAACAAAAGCGAAGAAAGAAAGAAAGAAGGAAAGAAACGGACGAAGGCTGCAGCTGCACGTTTGCTGAATTCTGAAAGCCAGTCGAAAAAAAAAAAGGCGCTGGCCTTTAAAAGTGACGAGGCGAGCTTGCCTAAATATTGCAGGACTGCTAATGACAAGGGGAGAGACTGGTTTTTACTCGGGTCAGCGTGTATCTGTGTGTGTGTGTGTGTTTGTTTAAGCATCTGAGTGGTTGAGAAACACACAAGGAAAGAATGTATAAAAGAGGCAGTGGGGGGGGGTGAAGATAAAAGTGCACATTAAGTTCTCTGTGTGTGTGTGTGTGTGTGTGTGTGTGTGTGTGTGTGTGTGTGTGTGTGGAAACCCACGACATCACTGGGAAGGTTGTGCAGGTCGTCAGCAGGACTCTCCAGCGTGTTTGTATCCACATTTAGAATGATCACGTCTTCCAGAGATCTGCTCTTCACTCTCTGTGGAGGAGATGTTCGAGGTGCTCTGATTAAAACACACTATAATTAAATTAAAAAAAAAATATATATATATATATATACATTCACATGCCTGCAGGTATGCTATTTTTTTTTCACTCTCTCTCCTAAATAAGACACTTTTTTATTCATTACAATAATTTCAATCAAAACAAGAACTGCTGTTTTTTTTCCCCTCTCATCTAAGTGATGAACATATGCCGGTTTTTAATATTGATTTAAAAAAATATAAAAATCAAGACACAATATGCCACCAAGTTATTCTTGCATGATTATGAATATTTAATATTCGCTCCACTAATATCTACTTTATATGTAATTGAAATAAATCAACCGAC
>JAOVVA010000004.1:23795233-23814920 GCA_028565275.1 Leiocassis micropogon | reverse complement strand
TATATATATATATATATATATATAATTTTTTTTTTCCCTTAAAAAAAATGTAATAAATAAATAAATAAAAAAAAGCTGCATTCAGCCAGTTAAGCCATGGGACCATTTTGTGCATCCACACAAAGGTAGTCATGCATCCTGATGGTGACAAATCCCACAATTATTCTGCTGGTGCAGGTGGGGGAAAACATCCAAGTGAGTAAGGAGAAGAGAAGAAGAGGAAAAAAAAAAGAAAAAGAAAAAAAAAAAGAGAAAAGTTCTGGTTTGTCACTTTTGACAGTTGCTGCTATGGAGGCCTGCGTGCTGATTTGGTCTAATTATGTGCAGCCAGATAGGGGGACTGTCACTAATGCGAAAGTGTGATAAATACTGCCGGTGTCTGCAACTGTCAGAGGCATCATATTCTCTCATACACACACACACACACACTCTGACACACAAACACACACACACACACACACACACAGCTATAAGGTCCACCACCAACCAACATGCCAGATCCAAACACTCAAACACACGGGCTCTTTGTTCCTCCGCTGTGTTCGACTCTTTCATATCTCTGCGACACACACACACACACATATACACACACACGGGAGATAAAAGCCTGTACGTTTCTGTAGATCCTTGCATTTCAAGTTGTCAATATAAACATTGCCATTGGCTTCAAACGTTTTCTCAGATTTGATTCGAATGACTAGATGGGTCTTCTGTATGTAGTGACACACAGGAAGATTTCAAAAATAAATAAATAAATAAATAAATAAAACCCACATAACTGTATTATACAATGTAATGACCAGCCTCCCGTTCCTGCTCAGCGAGCAACTCTGAGAGGCTGAACAGACATTGAGCTACTGACAGTAGGATTAATGTTGCTTACCTCTAACAGGCTCAGATGAACTCCGATCAGATATGGCATGGGTGCACTATTGGGAATAAAGGGGGGGGGGGGGGCAGAGTCATTAGCAAAACTAATATAATATTATTATACAAGAGAGGAAAAAAAAAAACCTAGAGTAGATTGAATTTTATTACACACTACATGGCCAAAAGTATGTGGAAACCTGACTGTGTGATTCTTTCCCCAAACTGTTACCACACCCATGTTGCTGAGAAGCACAGAGAGTTAGATTCAAGATTCAAAGGACTTTATGAGTCCCAGAGGGAAACTGTTATATAGTTATAAAGTACAATGACTTTGAATGCTCTTGCATTACAATTGCTATTTACTTTGAAACCTGTTCCAGAATAATCAAAGTTTCTGTGCACTGCTCAATTATGACAAAAATCATAAAAAAAAAACACTTTTTTTTTTAAAACTCATGTACAGTCTGATCATTTTGATTTATACATATTTCCTCACACATTTCAAACTCACTCGCCTTATTTTCTTTTTATTCTGTAAAGCTCATTTGCAACAATGACCAGCGCTATATAAATAAAACTGAACTGAACTGAATAATCACAAACATTTGGGTCAATACCGAGATCACAATTATCTAACAGGAAATCTCGCTGACTTTGGAAACATCGTGCACTCATTCAACTTGAAACAAAACCGACCTGGTGTTTTGGACGGTGGAGAAATACCACAGCTTGGGTGAGAGTGAGTTTAGTGAGGGACGAAAGCGAATAAAAGGACGTGATGGGTTTCTACGACAAATCGAGAACATCACTTCGAAAATATAACGCAGCACGATAATCTTTTTTTTTTAAATCTCAATTATCATGTATTCATAATCGTCTGAAGCCAATATCGTGATTGAAATCCGATTAATTTCATGGCTCTCGTCAAGCTTAGATGGAAAGAACTCCTGTAACCGACACCGTGTCCCAACCTCAACCCCACTGAAACGCCACCGTCGTCACCCAGCACCAGTACCTGGCCTCACTTACTGTCCTCTCTTGTATGTAGCTCAAAGATCACGAATCCCAACGTCCATGCTGGGAAAATCTAATGAAAAAGCCTTTCAGACGAGTGGAGCTTACAATAAGAGCTATTATATAATGGGATGTTGATGGTTTGGAGCGCACAAACTTTTGTCCAGCTAAAGTGATTGAATCTAGCATGACGTGTTTTAGGAAGCTAAACCTATTATATCACTCCGTTTGACGGTTTCCAGGAAGGGCCACTCTCGGAGCGCTAAAGGTGATTAGCGTAATTGGTGCGCGTCACGTTTTTTTCAGGCTTTGCTGGAGAGGAGCGAGGCAGAGCTGCGTAATTAGATCGGTTTGGGTAGCTGCTGCTGCTGCGGTT
The DNA here is from genome assembly GCA_028565275.1 of Leiocassis micropogon. NCBI lineage: Eukaryota > Metazoa > Chordata > Actinopteri > Siluriformes > Bagridae > Leiocassis > Leiocassis micropogon. The sequence continues at coordinate 23,812,660 of JAOVVA010000004.1, read as the reverse complement.
GCTCGATATATAGTTACGCGGGTAATAGGCTAGCGATATCTCCCACGGCTTTCGGCTCGGTAGGTAGAAAGTGAGAGGGCGAGAAAAGCGAAGGAGGAAGGAACCGACACGCGGCGTATCCGCTGAGCTGTAAACGGACCGTCCGAATCTTCTGACGTTGAAGTGTTTATCTGATGCCCGAGCCAAGCCAGCGAACGAGGGCCAGAGTGCACGTTCGTGTGTAGGACAGTTGTAGGAGATGAGCAACCAAGCAAGATGATCTTACCAGCAGTAGTCCAGGAGGTGTGGGGGGAGAACTGGGATGTAGATGTGTTGCCAGTGCATGGGGTAGAGCATGGAAGCTGAGCCATGCACACATGCGGTTAACTGTGAGGAAACGAGAGCAAAAACAATAGAGAGAGAAAAAGAAAAAGAGATACATCAGACACAAAGTCTTCTTTTATTTTACCCGCTTCCACGCGACAGAGAACAGCTAGCGAGATCGCCAATTTAAACGTTAATTCGACCAAATCATACGCGGCCAGAACATCGCTATGGATTGAAGTAAATAAAGCTAATAAACAAAAAAAGGAGAACAGTTAATTGCCTGGCTGGTGTGGAAGCCTGGTGGGCGAAACCCAAGTGAACCCTCCCTCTGACACTCATCTGTGCTCATGGCTACCTAGCAATTGTATTGACCCCCCCTGTACACACACACACGCACGCACACACACACAAGTGCACACGCGCGCTCATCTCCCAGATTAAAATAACATGATTAAATATGGAAAAAGAACAGAGGTCTGAAAACTCCGCTGGGACTTCATTAGGGCAAATTGCCAAAGAATGAAACATGAGTTAGCCAAGAGAGAAAGCATGAGCCGCTGGAATACCAGAGGGAGCGAGGCTGAGTGAGGATTTTTTTTTTTTTATCTTTTTTTTTTTTTTTTTTTGCGTGAGGGGGGTCATTTCAGTAATGTGTGAAGCGCTGCTCAGAAACTATCCCGAGACCCCCGTCTCGTCACAAACGACCGACAAAACTGGCCGAGCTTAACCACAGCCACGGCTTAAATTCCACCCGTCCCTCTTCTCCACCAGGCCGCGTGTAAAGTTTAAGAACGTCAGTGTGATTTTTAAATGATACAGAAATAAATTAGATCGGAAATCATACACACCGCGCATCACCCCTGCTTACTCGTGATTTATTAAACTTAAAACAGGACCTTGTTCTTTTCTTCCTCTTTTTTTTTCCTTTCCAAATTTTTACATATGCAAATGAGATTTTTTTTTGCGTTTCCTCTGTAAATAAGAACCCTTAAGCCGTGACATGTCTAATTGTGTCTGGATAATTTAGGAGCGATAAATGAATATTTATACCATCTCCCACCAGGTGGGTATCTCAGGATATCAAAGCTCTCAGACGTTTCCTTATTTTACGAGCGTTTTTATTTAAACGGATCCGCGACGGTGAACCGTGTCGAAGGGGGTCACGGTGGTGCTCGGGAACACTCTTTTTTTTCCTCTTTCTGTGAAAAACAGGTTGCCGTCTAATCTCCTGGAGAGAAACCTTTCCGTACCACGTACAGACGAGGAAGACGACTCCGGTTATTTCAACAAAGCATAAAAGGGGAGCTCCATTTGGCTTGATTTACTCTTAAGTTGAAAGGGAAGCACTATCTGTTTTCAAAGGAATAGGAAGGAGAGGAGGTGGTGAAACCAAGATAAGTAGTTGAAGGTCAAGATTAAAACCCGAAGAAGATGCTTGATATTTTTCCAAACACTATTTCTAGAGCTTTTTTTTTTTTTATTTATTTTTTTTTTTTTAAGTCTACCTTAATTTACCTTGCCTTCAGAGAAACATCATTCATCGTTTTTTTTTTTGGTATTAACGCGACAGACCGATTAATTAAACTGTATAAAATCGGAAATAATACTCCACCATAGACACGTTCATACATCTGAAAAAAAAAGGAACATGTGTGTTGTGTATATGAATGTGTGTGATATTCCAGTGCATTTTAAAATTAGCACTTTTAGCACACAAATGCAGGCTTCTGGCTTGTTTGGGTGTAGACCTGGTGCCTGCTGGGGCTCGCTGTGAGCTGCCACTAATGAGCATGTTAAGTGGAGACCAGCCACACACAGCAGATTACGCAGAGGTGACCAGGCTCAGAGAAACAACACAGCCCATGATCCAGTCACGAGGGACATCATACAGCTGGGCATCTCCAGAATCTCGCTCTCTCTCACACACACATGCAGTTAATTAAGGCTATGTCTAACACCTAAACCTAATCCTAACCTCAGAAACAAACAAAAAATTATATTTCTAGTTCTTTTAGTTTTCTTTAATAAAAGCTACAGTTTTTGACCGAACCACACGTCCTCACAAGGATACGTACATATACTGTAAGTGGACATACACACTATAGCTTTTGTTCAAGTCCGAATAGCTCTTTGAGTTAAGGTTAAAAAAATTTAAAAAAAAAAACTAACTCTGTCAAATTACATAAGTATTGGCACCCTTGGCAAGGATGGATTGAAAGGTTTAGTTGTTAATTGGCTTCATCTGACTTCCTGTTTCAAGACGAGCATTAGGTACTGTATGTGAAAAATTTGCAGGCTTTTAGTATAAGGGCTAAGTATAAGTATCGATTAAAGGACACCCGGACAACATTAGGACAACAATGAAAAAATTAAAAACAAACAGAGAAGCATCATCTTTAGAAAAGCAGGGAAGAAAAAAAAAATCAGCAATGGAACGGTTGTACTATTCTCTTCAAATTTCCAGATCTACAACTACACATTTCCTTCTCAATCATGGCAAATTCAAGAGATAATACTGGAACAGAGATGTATAGACCGATAAGAAACAAATAGCAAGCTGTCATGCAACTCAACTCGAGGTGGGTTTGAGGTTAACAACAACAAAAAAAAAAAAAGAAGAAGAAAAAGTAAAAAGGTAAAACAGAAACCCTAAATCTGTTACTAGAGATGTATCACAAAAAAATACATAAAAGATGTATTTTTCATTTATGTTTGTTTGCACTGAAGTGGTAAAATGTTGCTTTTCCTCTATAATCCTGCAGGTGACGCCACTCTGAAAAAACAAAGAATTAACGAATCGGAATATTTATATTATAAATCGTAATAGTTACAGAATCTCCAAACAAATCGAATCAGCACCTAGGTATGGTGATAATATCGTATCGAGTGATCCCTGGTGACTCCCATCCCTGGCTGTTAGTGTTGTTTTTCCTTTATTAGATTAGATTAGAATTAACTTGAAAATGTTTGTGCAAAGTACATGTACAGAGCCAATGAAATGCAGTTAGCATCTACACAGAAGAATAAAAGTCTATTTACAATAAATAACAATGTGTTATAAAAAACAGAAGATGCAGTAGGTAATAAAGTTATGGTGTATGAAGTATAACTGCAACATTGTGCCGTGATGGTACCGTTTTACATGGTACCTTGAACGAGCAAAGGATTTTAAAGGAAATTGTGGTTGCTTGTACCAAGAAGCTACAATTATTTCGTGGTTGGATCTTCTAGCAGGACAACGGTCCAAAACATCGCTCCAAGAATGTTCGACGAGCGTAAACTTCCGAATCGGACTTAAACCTCAGAACCACTGCTGACGAGGCGAAGTCCCGAGCGCCAACAATTGTGGCATGTGGGTTTGTTTTACATCAAAAATACATATTTTTGTTGGAATAAATGTAGTTAAATTAAAAGTGTGATTTCTCATAGGTTTTCGGTACGAGCGGATTAACCTCAGCAAATTTTCACATACATCTTACCATGTATAAAAATTTTTATTTTTTTTTAAGTGACAGAATCTTGCCTCATTATGAACAATTTCTAAAAACAAATAACAGGAATGATTACTGAGTTTTTAAAGAAGGGAAGAAAAAAACATAAAAAAAAAAAGACATCAGTTCGCCTGATCGTCTCCTTTTAACACTGCTTTAAAGTCACTGGTAGTCTTTAACACTGTCTGTGAACCAAGAACACAAACACACATACACACACACACACACACACACACACACGTACGTCATATCCATCCTGCCATGTTTACACGAACACTGGCTTTGACAGCAACGACGCAAGTCTACAGTTGTATTTGTCCGTGTGAAGAAGTTAGTAAACAGTGCCTTTTTGGATCGGGGGATTGATCCGTAGCATCTCTAAAACCCAGACAAAAAGTTCTGATCTTTGATAGAAGCAGCGCTGCAGGCAGCACTATCACTGAGACTGGGGCAGACCAGAGGTGTGATTCTTTTTTTTTTTTTTTTTTCCCTGACAAGGGTGACAACACCGAGACTGTGCACCAACTTCCCCTAGAACCTGTAAGGCTCTTTCTCTCCTGGTTCTTGTGCTTGCTTCCCAATTACCACAATTCCTTTTCCATTCCTGTCTGTGCTCAGCACTAACAAGGAGGTGACATTGAGGGGGGGGGAGAAAAGAAAAAAAAAAATGAACAAAGAAAAAAAAAAAAAAAAAGACGCTGAGAGGGCAGAGGCAGATAAACGCGAGATAATACTAACCTGTCCGTATAGCATGCCCAGGAAAAAAAAAAAAAAAAAAAAGGACGAGAAGTAACTACGAGACGCAACTATCAAAAGCAGCAGGGGTAGGAGATGTGTTCAAGAGAGGGCAAAAATGAGACTGAATAAAGAATGACAAAAAGAGTAAGGTGGGGGGGGGGGGAAGCATGTGCATGTGTGGAGAAAGGGGGGGGAAAGTACTGTATGAGGCCAAAGAACAACCTCAGTGGCTAACACCACAGGCCAAGACAGGATCTGCTCTTGTTAGCATAGCGCTGACAGCATGATAAGAAAGCTGCTGTCAAAGACTCAGGGCCTCCCAGCTGACTAGTTAGGGGGCACCTGATGTGGCACAATTATACCAGTGTGTGACAAGGCAGCACGGGCTGCTGCCTCGCAGATGCACCTCAGAAACAGCGGCGCGCCTCGCCTCTGGTCACAAAACAGCGATGAGTCGACTGATGCGGCATTGTAAGATCATGATTTATTCCTTTGCTTTCCGGTAGAGGCAAGGCGGTGCCTGTGTTCGGCTAGAACTGACATGGAAAGGTACACTGGGGGCCCCAAACATTGAGGGTCAGCCTGAAGCATGCATAATGCATGCTCTTTCTCTCTTTCGCTCGCTCTATCTCTTATTCGTTCTCTCTTTTTTTTTTTTTTTTTCCCCGTTTCGGTCTTGCAAGGACAGCAAGACCGAGACCAGTGTCACATGATTAAGAATTCACAAAATGATAATAGAATTATTTCGTTTGCTGTAACACCGTATAAGAGCAAGGACAAGATGGACAGGTTCAAGGTTTTTGTTTTTTGTTTGTTTTTTTTTAAAGATGCAAAGTTTAAGTGAAGGAGATCCCTAATAACGTCTGGTTTCACGCTAACTCTGGTGTTTCATAAACGGACGCTTGGCTACCCACTTTAAAACAGTAAATCATGTTAAAAAGGGCGACGGGGGGAGAAAAGGAGGGGGGGGGGGCGGTTTACCCAAGAGACTAATGATTTACACACTCTAAGCCCTCGTGTCAGTGAGCACACAGAATGATGGTGGCAACCAGGAGGAGTGAAATAGTCCGTGGATTGGCTCAAGCTGACAGGCTCTTCTCCATCTCTCTCTCTCTCTCTCTCTCTCTCTCTCTGGCTACAGATAGCTCGGCGAGTAAGCAGAGATAATGTGCACATGACATCACTTGCTGCTTCTCCCCTGAACCGTCAGGAAGCTTCAGGCTGCCCATGCGATAAGCTTCCACTCCCTTCCTGAGACGAGAGGAGCCGGACAGAAACTATGTGAAAGAGCTGGAATTGTAATAACTGATAATATAACGCCAGGCTGACGATCTAAAACAAAGCAGTAAGGTTAAAGCAAAGTACATTATAAAGTTATAAACATTTGATCACGGCTATGTATTTTTTTTATTTTCGGTCTGGAACACTTAATATCATTTGAAAATGTAAAACAAATATACGTGAATAGTGAAGGAAGTGGAACGTCTACTCACAGTGCTAAGCTTACTCGAGGTAATGATGATGCGGCGCTCGTGCAGCATGCTGGCGTACAGGTGCAGCATGTTATTCACGTCCACTGCCACGAAGTACTCGGTTAGATTCCTCTGAGGAGAGACGGAAAAATGCACTCGGGCAATTCATTCTATCAAGTACAATGATCAGAGAAAGGGTCTGATTTTTCTTTAATAAATGATTCATCAGTTTTAAGGTGAATCAGGAGGCAATCCCTGAAATACTGGGTGCATTGGATGGGGGGAAATGTGCCTCAGATTGGATGCCACACACACACACGCACACACGCGCGCACACACACACACACAGTGGGCAATTTAGAGTTTAATATGAACTTCTTAACTGTGTCATGGAGAGAAAAAGTGAGTTAATAAAAGTCAATTCCAAACAAATATTGTAACAGAGAAGCAATAAATGAAATCTGTGGAGTTCTTACACTTAAAGTGTCAGCGTACTCACGTTTTCAGGTATGGTAGGAAGTCTACTAATATCCGGGGCAACAAAGTGCAAGTGCTAAATAAAAATAGATTCATTAATTAAAATAAGTGAATAATAAAAAAACACACACAAAAAAAAAAACACACACACAAATGAAACAGAAAACAGAATGTTCAGAATGAGAAGCAATGCACAGACCAAACTTTCTCCTCATTAGTGCTACTCGAACTATAAGTATTAAATCATTTTAAACATTCGAAAGGGGCAACACAATAACAACATCAAAAACAATTATAAAAAATGATAATAATAGCAGCAGTAATAGTATCAGATGTAGAAGTACAAGCAGTTGGATTTGCTCAGGGTTACTGAACAGAAGGTCTGGGGTTCCCGGCACAGCCAAGGCCCTTAACCCTATCCGCTTCAGGGGCGCCGTATCCACGCGCCGACCCCAACTCCCTAACAAGCTGGGATATGTGAAGGAAATCATTTCTGAGCTGTAATGTGTATTTGAAAAAATAAACTCTTCTTCTTCTTTCATTACAAGCAGTAATAGTAGCAGTGATAGTAGGGGTAGTATAAGCAGTAGCAGTATCAGAAGCAGTATTAGAGTTTTAAGTTATGGTAGTAGCAGCTGTGGTAGTATTAGTCTCAATAAGATATAGTGTAGGTATTAGCAGATGTAGTATCAATAGTAGTATGAGTGTTGGCAGTAGTAGTATTAGAAAGAATCGTATTACTATTAGTAGCAGTTTTAGCCGTAGTATAAGTAGCCACATTTGTTGTACTAGCAGTAGCACTGGTAGCAGTTGTGATATTAGCATTAGTAGTAGCATTAGCAATAGTACCAGAAGCCACACTAGCAGTATTAGCAGCAGTAGTATTAGCAATAGAATTACTAGTAGGAGTAGGAGTAGGAGTATAAGTAGTAATACCAGTAATATTATTAGCCCCAGTAGTATTAACATTGGTTTTTGTATTAGCAACAGTATTAGTAGCCACATTAGTAGTATTAGTAACATTAGTAGTGCTAGTTTTAGTAAAAGTATCATTAGCAGCAATAGCAGTGACAGTAGTATTAGTAGCCACATTCGTAATATTAGTAATATTAGTACCATGAATAGTATGAGCAGGATTATTAGTAGCCACGTTAGCAAAATTAGCAGTAGTATTAATAATAGTATTAGCAGTAGTAGTATTTTTTTTAGCCACGGTACTATATTACTGTAGCAGCGGTAGTATTAGCATTCATTTTAACGGTAGCAGCATTGGTAGTATTAGCAGAGATGGCAAGAAATGAAGTACTGTATTTTTAAAGTATTTTTTTGTGTATCCGTACTTTACTATGTGATACTTTTTTTATTTCTACTCATTACTTTTTTTTAAAAAAACCTGTACTTTTACTCCCTACATTTTAAACAGAAACATACTTTTCAAATGACAATCACACAAAAGTGCATTGTTGTTGTTTTTTTTTTCAAATCTAAATATAAGTGTTTTACGCTGTCACGCACACAATACCAGAAACAAGACAATTCTACCAATCCAAGTTTAGAGAAACAACTGGCCGGTCAAAGTGATTGACGGTTACCTGGGCGACGGATCCCTCCCAAGTAATTAATATACTTAGCAGAGGAGTTGTGAACGCTTAAGCATTAGGTTTGTGTTTCACATTAATAACAATGTCATTTTTTTATAATAAGCTTTATGCAAATGTCACACAGTTTAAGCGCGTCTTTTAAATTTATCGTATTCTGTATGCTTGCAGTACACCCATGTTTAATTGTGTAGATTACTTGGATTACAGGATAGTAACTAGGTAATTGAACTAATTAAACACACTAACAACGCTACTGTACCCGTCATTCATTTAATTAATGTCGAATCTTGTCGCTATCAACACGTCACGGCGTCATATCCAGACCATCCTTTACATTAGCTTCAGTAACTTAATAATCTCAGTTATAATTTTTTTTTTATACGCCTTTATGAAAAAAAAAAAACATTTCTCAGGGTTAATTATTATTATTATTTATTTTTTATTTAAAGACATGTTGCCAACTGCTACAACACTGGCTATTAGAAATTAAAAGCCTATCCCAGGGACCTTGGCCGTGTACACTCCGAACATGGTGCCAATCCCACGCACACAGTCACACACTAAAGGCAATTTGGGAAGGCCAATTAGTGTCATGTGGATGTTTTTGGGCTGTGGGAGGAAACCGGAGCACCAGGAGGAAACCCACTAAGCACTGGGAGAACATGCAAACTCCACACATGCAGACTTGAAACAGGAATCGAATCCTCCACACTGGAGGTGCAAGGCCACCGTGCCACCACGCCACCCAATAAAGATTTATTTTTAGCCACAGCTCCCTTGAAATAAAACTACATGGCAGAGAGACTAACTGCACCGTTGTAAGTTATCTCTCTTCTTTATCCATTAAACTCAATAAAATCAACGCCAAAAGTTGTTTGACATTCTGGCTCTAATGTCCTTTGTCTAAAAACGTAAGCAGTGTTCACGCCTCTCGGTCCAGCCATGTCTAAACCAAGCAGTCAAATCATTAACACAACTTGCGTTAAAGATTTGAAATGATTCGGCCTAAAACTTTTAATCTCTCGTAAATTTACTGTCTGCAAGGGTTCATGAACATGCGAAGCAACTGAACACAGCCGTTGAAGTCTACATTTATTTATACATTATTAATCCATACTTTCATTCTGGTAAAAAATGATGGAACGTTTTCGAATTCTGCAGAAATCAAATCACCTAGACTTGGAGATTCAAGTCTGGGATCAACAGCATCAACTTCAATTAACCTTCAATCTAAAATACTTTAATACTGTATCAGTAACTCGGTCGGATAGATATTCAGAAAAATCAGTTTCTTTGTGGAGTACTTTTTAAACTTGGAGAGCATTTAAGGGCATGGGCTTAGTACTTCTATTTGAGCAACAACAACAAAAATTAAGTATGAAATGGCACTAGTAGTACTTGTAGTGGAGTACATTTTTACTTTAATTTTTTCTTAGTATGATGCATAAAAGTACTTTGTGCACCTCTACCCCAAGAGTATTAGTATTAGCTGTATGAGTAACAGTGGTAGCAGTAGTACTATCGGCAGCATTAGCAGCAGTAGTAGTGATATTAGTATTAGTACTAGTCCTGAATGTTAAGTGTCTTGGTGCAGGAGAGAAAGTCTTCATTAAGACCCAGAAGCCAGCAGCTCTGCTGTGACCGGATCAGAAGAGTCGTCCCGGCGCGAGTTTGAACAGCCGCACAGGTTTAATGTCTGGATCAAAGAGGCTCTGAAGCCGAGATCTCACACGGCACACTAACTTCGGCGCTTTTGTTTGCTCGCGCAGTGCTCCTCTCTCTCTCTTTCTCGTTCTCTCTCTCTCTCCCCAGGCTAGGCCGTGCCTCATTGTGTGTGTGAAGAGTGTCCATCTGTTGCCGAGTGCCTGGGTTCAACACTCTTGCTGTTGCATATGTTCGACTAACAAAAGCAAGTTGTGTAATATAAAAAAAAATGAACTTGGTCTGAATTATTGAGTGAGACCTCGAATTTTTTTTTCCTTTTTTTTTTTTTTTTTAATGTACAGCAGTTTAACATTTAACAACATAAGATGTACAACATATTTCCTTCCACACACAAAAAAAAAATCTGCACTGAAAGAAAAGAGCAAAAAGGATTTAGAGCCTCAGTCATTGTCATGTGCAGGCCCCTGTGTGTTTATTCTCCCACACAGAGCATCTGATTGGCCTCGGTGTCGTGAGCTACGCTTCCAACTGGCTGTGGCCGGCAACGCTCACGCCATGTTTATAAAAATCACACATTATCAAAGCGCTTGTTATCACTGTGCTCTGCCTGCCTGATTGCCTGCTGCTCTCAGTAGCGTGAGCCGGATCCTGGACGCCTCCCTCGCTCCCTCCCTCGCTCCCTTCCTCCCTAACCCTCGTACCCTCGCACACAGTACAGCCTTCTGCACTCTGTAAAGCCACTCGTATCCCTTTTAGCATTTCTAACGCTTTAAACTCGCAACCTAGTCAACCCGAGCTGAGTAATATTAAGAGACGAAAAAAAGAAAAAGGAGAGAAGCGTGTATTTTATTTGATGCATGTCCTGAGTAACTCACTGCTAAGTGTGGCTTGTAAGCTCGGAGATTTACAAACTAGTTTCAGCTTCAGCGATCAAGCATGACGTGCATGTCTTAAGACAGGAGGAATCCACTGGAGGATGAATTTATGTATGGAAATTACATACAAAAAAAATGAGTACAAAAATAATAATAATAAATAAAAACAGCTTGGTCTTTATGAGAAAAAAAGTTTTGATTAGTTATTACAAGCTTTAAAAAAAACATCGAGCATTGTTATGCAGCAAGTTCATGTTAAACATACACACAATGTTTTTTTAAGTAAACACACTTAAAACTTTTTAAAAAATATTTTATGTGAGTGCATTCATTTTTTTTAAAGCTTTGTTTAAAAAGTTTTTAGCTTTTGTTGTTTTATAGCAAGACCCAAGATGGTCTTTTAGTCGTGTTTTTTTTGGCCATATTAAAATAGGAAAAAAGAAAAAAAAAAAAAAGAAAGAAACTGCAATTAGCGCCAAAGTGTCAGATTTATGAGCTGCTTTTCATTCTCGCTCTTGCTTCCATGTTCGCTCACTCACAATTCGCTGACTTTTGGCTTCGCCGATCTTTCACAACTCGCCCATTGGCAATATGCAAGCACTTGTTCTTACACATTGACAGATTAAAAAACTGCACACAGAAAAAAAAAATTTGAATAATAATGAAAATAATAATAATAAGTCAAGGAATATTATACTACTGAAGTACAGAGATCCAGCTTTAGGAAGCAGTTTCGAGAAATTTCATGGCGTCATCTAGACGGTTCGTGAAGCGAACCCAGGTGTTGGTGCAGTACGTTTTAATCTGAAATGAACTGCTGCTGTGTAACTGGTGTGTGTGTACGATCGGAGGGAAGGTTTGAATCTAAAAACCGGGACCTGGGATAAAAGTGGAAGTGATTAGTGTATGTACAGTATTTCTGTAATGTAGAAATAAAATGTAAACAAAAATATTTATTTTCAAATGCAAAATAAACCATTGTCATTATATAAAAAATAAATAAATAACTAAATATATATATTAATATATATTTAATTATTAAGTATTAATATAATGTATTAATACAAACAATTCATATAAACGCTGGACAGGAATGTCATGAGCGTGCAAACAGTGCAGGCGATCAGGATTGTTGATCTTTTCACTTTGACACGTACAAATGTCTAAAAACCTCAACCACCTACTAACACTTCAGGTAAAGTTGTAATCTATAAATATGCACCTCTCCATCTGACAGGCGGCTCGTTAAGCCAGGGCATGCTTTAACTTTAACTGTATACGTACCAAGCTCAGAGCTACGTTTTTGTTCGGTTTCGGCACGGCCAGCGCGTGCAGCTTCTCCAACACATCTTTCAGTTCGTTTTCCTAAAGAAGGAGAAAAGGAAAAAATATGTTACGTATAGGGTGTTAGGGTTGTGTGCTGTGTATGTTTGTAGGAGGGCACAGCAACATAACAATCGCTGACCAATTTGGATCACGTTCGCAACGTGTATTCCTGCAGCGAGCCTAAAGGGGGGGGGGGGGGGGGGCAAAAACATCCGAGTGACGCGTGTTTAACGAGCAATCCTGAGGTTAAGAGACGGTAAGCTGGGCCGCGGCAGACGCTTATTATTCGGGAAATGATTTACGGCCGGCGTTGGCTGTTCGTAATTAACCGTGGGTCCTCACTCAGTGAAGGCGTCCTTTAAGAAGCCTTCGGAGAGCAGCGTCGCCGCAAAACAGGCCCCCGGATTAGAACGCCGGTCTTTTTACGAGCTCTCACGACAAGAGCGCAATTTATTTTCTTGGACTTTTGCGTGCAGTTGGAATCGCAGTACACTAACGCCGGGGGAAGGAATACGTGCTGAATCTAAGTGAAAAAATAAATAAAATCGTATTTTTTACAACGAGCGAAAGAATTCAGACGTTATCGCAAGCGTGGCTGATTAGTCGAGGCAGATTTTAGCTTTACGGTTGAAGTGTGTCTCACCCTAAAGCATGTTATATTTGTACAAAGCTAAGAGTCTACATTTATAAAATCCTCACTGGAACTGTATTATTATTATTTTTATTATTACTATTATTATTAATCACCGGTGTAATGTTCAGCTTTCTCATCCAACGTGGCTTTTTCGAGTTCTCCATACAAAATTGCACCGAGGAATGTTTTTATTTTATTTTTTTTTAAATCCAATTTTTTTTTAACGGCGATTTTAAGCCGCTTTACAGATTTAGGCGGCTAATGAGGAAGCCAGAGGCAACAAAAATCTCCCCGAGACAAGAAACCTTGAGAAAGGGAACCTAGGTAGTGGGATTATACGCGAGTATATCATTAAGAGTAAACAGATGCAGGCCGGCGCAGGCCGAGCGGTGCCGAGTGAGCTGAGAGCGTGGCTGAGATAACATGGCCTCCTGTAACGTTACAGAGCTCCGTCGAGCTCCTCAATCACTGTAACATGGAGTAAAAATGCGCGCAGATTGAAACGCGACTTAACGACGCTCGTGCGTTTCGGGACGCGGCGCTGGCTTCTCCCACGAGAGCCGGGATGCTCGCACGTGCGGTCAGTAAAACAGCCTGAGGTAACAGTTCATTTCCTCTGGCCTTAAACCATCGACGCTCTTGTCTGTCCTCGTCAAGCGACATGAGCTTCACGTGTTAGTGTGCGCTGTCTCTCCGGCCTCTGGAGCTTCAGATTTATTTAGCACAGCGCTTTCACTATAACTGTGTGCCGCGGTTTTTTTAATCATTATTAAGAATTGCAATTTAAAACACACAAAAAAAAAAGGAGGCAGGGGGTTGTTTTGGGAGATGACTTGAAAGCAAAATCAGCAATAACCTTGTACCAGCAAGTTGTAATCATTTATATATTTATATACACACAGGGTGAATGACACGGACGTGTAAGATTCTCAATTCTTCACGTCTGCCCTTCAGCGTGTGTGTGAGATGTTTATGCATTCCTGCAGTAGCACTGCTGAGTGTAACACCATGACATGACACTCTCTCCATGTTCTCTCTTTTTTTTTTTTCCTTTAAATGTATTTATTTTACAAAATAAATCATATTTAAGCTGCATATTTCCCTCCTCCTTACATTTTCACAAACTCCTCATCCACCATATCTGTCGCATTCTTTTTTCCTCTTTTTTTTTTGTCATCCCTGTGTATTTTGGGGAAAGAAAAAAATATATATATGCAAAAGTTTTTTTGGACGCAGTGCATTTCCCAGAGATTTGTTTTCCAGTAATTTGCGAAGGACCGACTTCCTGTTTCATGTTTGGTCTGTTAAATGTCAACAACGCAGCAAAGCAAAACAGGCGAGCGATTGCCAACCGGCTCCGCCTGACTAACTGGGCTGGGACTAAACCTTCTCCTGTCTGCACACTCGTGAGTTTGGATTTCTCGGCTAATAGAGTGACGGAGGGTCGTTTCTTTCTTTTTTTTTTTTCCTCTTCTCCTTCCCCGTCGCTGGCAGGCGTCGGTGACGTGAGGAGGCTTGCTCGGTAAAATAGGGTCCGGGCACAGGAACACACGAGAGCGTGCCGTGTTTCGAGAGTCCTCGTTAACTTTTCACGGTGCAAACGTGAGAAACCGACACCGTCTCGTGCACACTGTAGTTACATAACAGGAATGAGATTTCTCCCCGCTACACAGTACAGTACGCGCATCGTTGTTGTAGTTCGTAAACGTACCTGGTGTTTTGTTAAGTAATCTGCGAGGGTGTTTAGCAGCTTGTAGTAATTCTCAAACCAGGGAAGATAGCTGTAAAAAAAAAAAAAAAAAACAGAAAGAGACATGGAGACAAATGTAATCATCATGACACAGGAAGAAAAAAAAAAAAAAAAAAAAAAAAAAACACACAACGAAAATGAGTATCCCACAATTGCAGCCTCTGAAAACTGGTTTCTACGGCTAAATCCGCCCCCTACCTTCCTGCCTGACCTTGACATTTAACCCAGTGGCTTTAGCCTTCCTCCAGCTCCAGTCCAACATCCCTATTATCACATTCTTTGTACTTGTGCTTGTCCCTGTGTTTTAAACATTCCAGTCGAGGCTTCACTTTGAGGAGTGAGGAAATAAAAAAAGATTAACAAAAACAGCCTGATTAGACCACTGTAGGCTGTAATAAACAAAAGGACGTGGAGGGATTTGTGGGGGTGGGATGGGATGGGATGGCGCGGCGGTTTCGGCGGGGAGAAAAGATGCAACGCTTTACAAGCATGCTGCGCCCATATGCACCAACCCGGCCCAGACGTCTTACATTAGCCCGCTACATGAGAAAATCCCCCCCTACACACACACACACACCTTTGAGTTTAATGGCTACTCAGGCTGGGAGTGATTTTTAAAATAATGTACCGTCTCTGTTTTAACTAATCACATAATACCTCGCCAAGAGACACCGCATCATGTATCGGCAACATTTTTTTTTTTTCCCAGCTTGACAGAATCTTGGCAAACTTGACAGGATTCTGGAGGTGGATCAGGGCCAGCATTTTGTTTTAGCTTAGAGGTTGCAACAAGAATGAACAAACACACACACACACACAGCATTTATTTTGTTATGCAACGTAATGAAAAAATGTGAACTGCTCCCTTTTTTTTTTTTTTTTTTTTTTTAAATCCAGCCCTAATGCAAGTCTCACACTTAATTGAGGTTGATGACATCATTCGGGGTATGTTTTTGTGTTTGTGTGGGTGTGCTGTCTAAATACATATGGACAAGACTGCAGGGAAAAAAAAAAAAACAAGATGCGCTAAATAATGAACGCACAAAAAGTTTGCTAAATTGTTTTAAAATGTTGTTTTTTATTTTTATTTTTTGGAATGTTCCCAAAAAAAGAAAATAAATAAATAAAAAAAATTAGAATTTGAAATGAATAAAAATAAATAAATAAATAAAAAATTTCCCTTCTTCGTCTTCACATGGGTCAGTAAGCGCTTCAGTAGACTGGAATTAACAGACAACGAGGAAAACAATAGTGAACGTAATGCTAATTTTCATATCGCTAAATCCGATGACAGGCGGTTCCGAGAGAAGTGCGCTCAAGCGTGATTCTGCGTGACCATTAACCTGAAACGATCAAGCCTTAATACGCAGATATTTTGACATCCGTGGAAAGATTCTCCTAAACCAGGTCAAAACCCGAAAGCTACACGAGACTCGCGTGCGCGAACGCGGACTCCCCTCACATACGGTACGTTACTGTTTAGGACGTCGGCATCACCGGACACCTCCAACCATCTTCCTGTTCTCCTTAATCGACAAAAGCTAGCGTTTATCTTTCTCGACCTCTTTGTTTAAAACGCGAGCCTTAAGGATGCTAATCCTGCACAATCCCCCCCCCCACCCCCCCCCCCCCGGCTCATGAAGGGGAGTTTAGTGCTGTCAGAGAGACTCGACAGGCCTGGAAGAACCCGAACGCTCATTAGACTCCTAAATGAGGAAAGCTGTAAATCTTTTGTTTTCAAGACAAATAAATTACAACTGAACGAGCGGATTAAAGCCCGGTTCATCAAGATACAGTACCGAGGGAGAAATTCCTAGCGCACATACCTGTGTTGTATAAATAATGCTCCGTTTCAATGCGTTTTGGTTCAAATTACATATCAGAATTTTTTTTTTTTTATTATTGCTGCCCGAGCAGAGCAGCCCTAAGTCCCCTAATCTCTTCATGGTCAGCGAGTAAGAATGTGTTTGTATTTGACAAATCCTGCGATAGAGAGACATTCATCATTCTGAGCTGCGCTGCAGGCCGAGGCATTCTCTCCGGCCCTTTTAAGCTCCTCCGCTTGAAAGTGGTTCACCTCCTCGAGAAAAAAAAAAAAGTACACCACCATCTAACCCCTCACACACACATACACATACACACACACCACCAGCACTATACTGAGCTACTCATACACTATATCTCCAGCTGAGAATGATTTTAAGAAGCGTGACGAAGCATGTACGTGATGTCCGGAAATAATACGCTTTGTACGTTTTAATTGGCATTCTAAACGTAAATCATGATAACCATTAAACACATACCGGGCCATATATTCATTCATATATATATATATATATATATATATATATCAATCACACAATCATCATACAACAAAAAATCACAACACACACCAGGAGGCTTCAATGAGTTACTAAAAGTGTAAGTTTTGAACTTCCTTCATAATAATAGTTCACTGCCGTGGTGGTGGTGTTGTGAGGATTTTTATTGTCCTATTCCTTTAAAAAAAGGTTTTATTTAAACAACAAAAATGCATGAAAACGTCCTGTAAATTCTCCACTCATCCCAGATCATCACAAATCTAATCATGGCTCATTTATTATTATTATTATTATTATTATTATTATTATTATTGTTGTTATTGTTAGTAAAGACTAAGCGAACTAAAACAACACGTTCCCTGCGAAATCAGCGACGTCTTCATGAAATCATTTCCTCTCTATATTTAGATTCCTTTTACCGACTCCGGCGTGTGAGCCTGACTAAGGAGCTCGTAAGATCCAATCGGATTGCTTTTTTTTTCCCTAAAAAAAAAAAAAAAAGAGAAGCATTGGCCTGAAGGAACCTTGGCTCTTTCGCCCTGGGCTCCAGACAAGAGCCTGTCCAAATAAAACTGTCCTCCTCATTAGGCCGGGTCCTCGTGGAAGCAGAGGCGACAATTTTATGGTCAGGCTACTTCAGCCATCACGTGGACGAGGACCGATATACTTACCGGGCAAGAAGCAGAAGAGACACACACACACACACACACACTTGTACATGTACACACACAAGTAAAAAATATATTATTATTATTATTATTAATGAGTATA
>JAOVVA010000004.1:23767315-23781853 GCA_028565275.1 Leiocassis micropogon | reverse complement strand
GGGGATAGGGGAGGGAACACAGGAACACCATAACCTAGGTGGTTTAAATGTTATTGCTGATCGGTATAATTATTATGTATATACTGGGAACTGTTGTAGTTTCTTTAGCATACAGACTGTCAACAATATGAAATGAAAAAAAAATTATATCCTAAATAAAGAGTGAGAATAACTGTCAGTTACCAGGTATAGGGGGCACTTGCCATACGAATGCCCGGCTAGCATATTTTCATCTTACTAACCAAAACTGTGGCTGGATTTTGCTTCGACATGAAGCAGTTTCGGCTTGTGATTAAGCCGGGTCGCACTCACTTCTGGTTTCCTGCATCTCCGGTAGCCAGTTAAAACTTGTTTGTGTGAGTGCCTGACTGACAGTGGAGAAAAGTGTTTTTGTGCAAGGTTTAAAAGTAGAAATTAAAAAAGAAGTAATCGGTAATACCATGTTCTGATTGTCTGGAAATTGTCCTATTTCCATATGGCAAGAAAAAAAAAATCACAATCATAATTAAAGATTAAATGAGGTTTAATATCTGCTTATTTTGTATTTTACTTCATTTACATGTCTTTTCTAAATGTGTTGATTGTTTTCATATGCAAAAACTGATTAAAGTATTGGAAATTCGAATTTTTTGTAATATAAAAAAAATATTGGATGGCTGGAATGGATTATCCACATTCAAATTTTGCTATACACAATTTCGAGTTACAATCAAGAACAAATCAAAATTGTATGTCGAGAGTCCACTGTACTATCTGAAAGATTCAGGATAACGTTATCTATAAGACTGAAGAGGTCATGGTGTGACTATGCAGCCAAAGGTAAGTGAACACCTGAGTATGGAACATTCCCAAACCCATCCACAGGCATTAACATGGAGCTGTTCGCCTTTTCTGCTATAACAGCTTCCACTCGTCTGGAAAAGCTTTGCATGGTTGTGTGCATTTGGCGCAAAGGTTGGGTAGACGCAAGAAGACCTGGCATTAAGTCAGTGTTCCAGTTCATCCCAAAGACATCAGTCAGATCTTCCACTCCAACCTTAGCAAACCATGTCTTCATGGATCTGGATTTGTGCACATGGACAGTGGGATGCTGGAACAGGTTTGGACCTCTTAGACCCACTGAAGAGAATCTGCAATACTACAGCGCACAAAGGCATTCGACGTGTGTGCTTCTAAATTTGCGTCGACAGCATTCCTGAAGATATTACTGTCCTCCGTAACTGTTCACGTTTTCCCAGGTCTAACGCACCTGATTCATCTCATTATCTAATTAACAGCAGAGTAAGTGTATTGTTAAAGCAGGGAAAAAACAAAAAAACATATAGGAGCTGGGGATTCTCTAGGATGAGGACAGGGAACCCAGGTGGTAGCTATGTGATAGGTATGATAGCATATGTGATTTTTTTTTTTTGTTTGTTTCGTTTTGTTTTGTTTTTTTAAGACACTGGAACACAACCCAGATTTGGAAAGCATGCCTTATTAAAAATTGCTTTGAAACCAGCACGTCCATGCGGGCACCTGAGCCTTAATTTAGTCATAAATATATATGTTTTACCAGGTTTCCATCTGT
Source organism: Leiocassis micropogon (assembly GCA_028565275.1). Classification (NCBI taxonomy): domain Eukaryota; kingdom Metazoa; phylum Chordata; class Actinopteri; order Siluriformes; family Bagridae; genus Leiocassis; species Leiocassis micropogon. The sequence goes on along the minus strand of JAOVVA010000004.1, from coordinate 23,780,283 downwards.
CTCCTTCATTTGCAAAAAATGGCATCACGACATTTCCCTTGCCTGACCACATGGCAGCTGTAGATGACCAGGACTACAGCAAGTCTCATGGGTCGAGGTTCTTGCACTTCATATTTTACTGCCCCTTGGTACCAGCTTGCAGTCTGTTCTCTGATTATTTAGAGCCCCTATTCTAGCAGGCAAGAGAGAGAAGAGGAAGAGAGGGGGAAAAAAAATCAATTCATATTTCCATAATCCACACTGCTTCCCATCTCTCTCTCTCTCTCTCTCTCTCTCTCTCTCTCGTGCGCTCACTCCCCTGGGGTAAACTAACCCCTCCACCCCTATATACGGCCTACAACTGTCATTACGTTCCTGCAACAATAACAGGATAGACAAAAGGGGGCCTGCAGAGATTGGGTCTGCTGCTGCCATATGCTGGCTAACTTGAGGAAAAGAAAGGGATTTCTTCAGCTACAGAAGGAGCATCTCTACAAAGAGGAAAAGGAGCTTAATCCTGGTAACGAGGCGAATGAATGAGGGGCTTTATGCGGACTTGCAAAAGGCCGATCCATCTGTACACATTGAGCAAAATAGGCATCTTACCACAGAAACCATGCCGGTAAACAAAACAGGAAAAGAGGAGGGGGGGGGGAAACTGTGCAAAGATCAGACTGTTGATGCTTTTTAAAGGCATAGGTTTCTCCAACCACAAGGTGTGTTTTCTTTTCTTCATTCGTTCTGCTTATTGCACTTGTTGTTAAGAGAGTAGGCAGAGCCTGCAGCATCACTGCAAACACTCCAACTTCAAAGCACACAGTCACTTAGACTGGGCAAAAACAAGTCCTTACTCATATTTGTTTCTCCCTTTGTCTACTTTTTTTTTTTTCATTCAGTAGTCTGTTCTGTTTAGTGCTCGAAGAGCCGCTCACAGATCTTTCAACAACATGAGCAAAAAGCAGCAGCGTCAAACTACAATATGTTGCAGTGGAATCCAGAATCAGTTCAGTCTCACAGACACTGCCTTAGACAGGTATGGAAATCAATAAAAAAAAAATAACATTTATTTTTAAACTCAAACCTGTCCTGAAAATAGGCTTCCAGTTTGAATGAATACTGGTTTAATAGAAGGTGTATATGAGTGGGACGCACACTTTCATTCGAGCAAAAAAAATGTTATTAGCAGGATTAACAAATGACTTAAACATACAGTATGTACAGTATATGTATATAGTACAGGTAGTCCGCGAGTTCCATTCAAGAAACACGTTCGTAAGTCAGATTTGTTCTTAAGTACCACAAAGTGAGTCTTGTACGCTGTTGATACGAATATACAATGGAAAGCATACCATTCCACTTGACTAAATCTCTGCCCCCTTTCCCCACATTTCTCCCATCAAGTGGACAAAAACAGTACGAAATCTCACGTCAAATGTAACAGTGTTGTCTCTGCGCGTTTAAATCGCAAGGGAAATCCCAGGCGCCTTTTCGTCTCAGAGCTGTTTTCCACTGTATTGGACTATGAACTCTGTTTTGTTAAGGACTTTCTGAAATGAGGAAATTCACACCCATAAAATATATCGGACTTTAGGTTGTATATAATTGTAAATATTGGTATTCGAAAGTAGAACTGTTCATATCTGCAGTATTTCGTAACTCAAATGTTCGTAAGAAAGGGACTACCTGTATTATGGCATTCAACTCAATTCCTTTTCTGGGCATTCAATTCAATTCAATAAATTTCCATAGCACTAATGTTTATACTGTCTGATTTGTCTCAGGCAGCTATATGTCCTACAGCTTTTAACATATTAAAAACTACTTAAAGTTTCTAATGTGCATTGAAATGCTGTGTAACAAATGTAATGTCTTATACAAAGCGATAACTTTGGAAAAAAAAAAATTCTGTCGATCTTCTGCCCAACACTCCAGTCCAGTAGGTAGTGGTAAAGCAGCAACTAACCATTAAATTAAAAGTAAAAGAAAAATAATTGATTGTCTTTCAATACATGGAAGACAGGTTCTGCATGAAGCGTTGAGAATTTTTAAGGAATTAATCAATTTTATAGATTTGAAAGTTTGGCCAAAAACTATGAATTGAATCGAAAAAACGATCCAGTAATTCAATTCATTACACAAATCAATAAAAGGTTGATTAACCTGCATAACTGAATAGCTCTAGTGGACACCTGAGTGAGTGTTTTTCTCACAAAATATAAAACAGTTGTTTAGATTAAGCTTGTATGCTTCCACATTAAGATTTTTCTTTTTCACAGAAACTTTGGGTCTGACATGCCATCTCCTTGACACTCCTTGACACTCAATTCTCCAGATGCACATAAGGTACACAATTAAGTATGTGACCAATGCTGCATGGAGATTGTAGCAAATGTGAAGTACAGTATATTTGCACCTAAACATTCAAGAGTTTCTGTGCACAAAGCGAATTCTATAAACACACGGTGCATCAAGATAAGGTTGGAGTGGAAGATCTCAAGTGTCCTGCACAGAACCCTGACCTCAACCCTGATCAATATCTTTGGGATGAAAGGTAAAACACAAACTTCAGGCCCAACTTTTTGTGCTCTTGTAGCAGAATGTGAAAATCTCCACAGCCATATTCCAAAATCTAGTGGAGTGCAAAGTGCAAAGCCTTCTCAGAGGTTTAAAACAAGTAAAGGGGAAACAACTTAACATTAACACCCAAGCTGCTTACTGCAAAAATCTTAGCAAGTGAAAATATCTTGAATCTAGTTAGAAGTGTCTACAATTTCTTGGAGAGAAAAAGCACGTTCGTAAGTTGGATTTGTTCTCAAGACCGACAAAGTGAGTCTTATACGCCTTTGACAAGAATATACAACGTGAAGCATACCAATCCACTTGACTAAATTCCCCACACCGTAACTGCGCCTAAGGAGCATTTAATCTCCAGTGATGTCTCTGCGCCTTTAATTCGCGAGGGGAATCCCGGACGCCATTTTGTCTCAGAGCTGTTTTCCACTGTATTAGACTGTGAACTTTGATTCGTTGAGGATTTTCCAAAATTAGGATTATTCACCATCGGTACAGGACAGACATATTTTATCATCATGCTCCCGGGCTGATTCATTGAAAACGGTGAGACCGACTAATTTCTCCCGCACTCACACACACATACAATATACCGGACTTTGGAAAATGTATACATTCGGCTTGCTCATCAGGGACTATCTCACCATTTTGATTCATACACAGTCACATTCCAAACAAACTTAAATAATTCTTTTGAGTGTGTAAAGCTGCTTTGCGACAATGACAACTGTTAAAAGCGCTATACAAATAAAATTGAATTGAATTGAATACATTCACTTACACACTGAAAAATTGATGCATATAATTGTAAATATTGGGATCTGGTGCACTGCAGTGTCTAGTTTTTGTACAATACACGTGAGCTACTTCCACAATTGAACCGGAAGTAGAACCACGGGCCGTTCGTATCTGCGAAAATTCGTAACTCAAATGTTTCTAAGTCAGGGATATAGATACATAGTGTATAAATATATATATATATATATATATATATATATATATTCACATTTCTGCATGTAATGGTTTAGTTTATAACAATCTAACTGTCAATACAGGTGTTTCTTTACTGGCGTGTTATGTTTACTTAATGCACAAAAAGCACAAAGCTAAAAGCTTCACACTTCTTGTATATGTTTCTGAGTCAGTCCCAAAGCCCTGCAGAGCGGTTACAGCTTGCACCACTACTGGTGGAAATAAGGTTTGTGAAGTACGAAAAAACTGGCAACTTACAGAACTGGTGCCAAGCACTTCTCTCTGAGCCAGAGATGAAGTTATGTCAGTCACGCCAATCAGTTTTCAGGTTCATGTCTCTTCTAGAAAGAGTACTTGAGCTCCCGGTGCAGCGTCGTTCTTGGCTGTATGCTTTTCATTATAACATTATGAAAGTTAATAAAAAAATATATTTTAAAAAAATCAAGCAGATTGGCTGGATTTCAAAACGCCCCCTCTTCCTAAATATGCGCTGTAAATACAGTGTGAAATATTAACTACCACATAGTGTAGTGTTTAAACCTCCAGCTCAGGAACACACACATTAAACACAACCGTGTGTAATTTGACACACACACACACACACACACACAACAATCCCTTCATGAATAATTCCCACCTTGGCAATGTAGGAATCCACAAGGTGTAGTACAGTTACGGACAAAGGTTTACATAAATCAAGACTAAAGATATACTATATATATATATATATTTAATTTAGATACTTGTCGCTTTAAATAGTCTGAAAGTTTCTAAAAAAAATCATGTAATGAGATTTGGAAGTCATCCGATTAACCAATTGTTACAATTACAAGTAAATTAAGAGTGTATCTGTGGCTGTGCATGTAATTAATTAATTATCTCAGTAGGAAATACAGTAAATACAGTAACACAGTGTGCTGTTATGGAAAAATAATCAACCGCAAGATTGTATAATTCTGACACCATCCCAGAATGGATTAATTCCCCAAAACATCAAGTCCCAAAATGTTTTATTCCTCTTATATTTTGCTCCTTAAAGGACGCCAGTTCAGCTTTCTATTCATTTATAGTTACTTTAAATGTTGTGGATTGTGAGGAAGACTGTGTTCAATTATTCAGTTAGGTTTTTTATTAGGCTCGGAGTATGTGATTCGTCCACTTTACACACTGCGAATGAGCTGTTACTGTAGAAAAGAACGAGTGCATTAATAGAAACCTGTAGCATTAATGTCTCCTGCAGCTGAGACTAATTTCAGAGCTCTACGATGGGAAACTAATCAGCACCGTCTTAATCAGACTCGAGAACACTCTTAGTGATCAAAAAAGATTAATAACACAACAATCATAGAACATTTCTATCTTTATTTAAGATAACCACAGTCCTAAATTTGGAGAAAGAAAAAATATACACTGATCAGTCGTAACACTAACACTAACACCACAGCCACTGTGCTAAAGAACACTATAGCTGAAATCAACACTATAACTTAATTACAATGATCACCATTTGTACAATTGTGACAGGATCATGGGCACCTAAGGCCCACCCACGCCCATGGACAGTCCGTCCATTCCGATCCCACGGAAAAGCCAATGCAGCACAAATCTCCAAAAAAAATATCATAAATAAAAGGTTGTTGCTGTCCAGGATAGAAAGGTACCAGAACACTTAGTACACCACAACCCACACCACAATGCCCAGCATGGCAAAGATCCACAGCCACCGGCCGAGGCTCAGATGCCAATCTGATCGAGCCCTCATGGGTCCATGAGCCAATAAACAAGTCCATTCCACATAGGCCCCACCCCATAACCCACAGCCCCCAAAGGATCCACCGCTATTGTCCTGTTGCCAGACGCCCTGCAGAGCCTCGCCCTGAGAAGCCAGACCCGCCCAGATGGAACCTGAAAGCTAGGTGTTTTTAATGTTAATGATTTTAATATTAGGGTTGATCGGTGTAAGGTTATTGTGTCTACATGTATTGTGTCCAATCCACATCAGAGTTAGACATCGGTATACTGTAGGATTGATCAGACCATAAATCTTTCCCCCAAAAAAAAAAAAAAAAAAGAAATGGGATAAGATGAGATGAGATGCCAACTGGCAAAAAAAGAGTACAGTAGTATCTTGGCATACAAACACCACGTCTTAAGAATTTTAGCCTTAAGAACTGAAATTTTACAAGAAATTTGTAAAGTTTTAGCATTCGAGTGAACATACGGAGCCGGCTAAGCTGTGCGTATGTCCGGGAGCCGTTCAAAACCTTTTTATGTCAGTGGAAAGCCAAGCAAAAAGAGTTTACGTTGTTTTTTTTGTCCAAGATTAAGTGAAGACATAGCACCAAAGTCTCAAGAATGTTAGCAATTCCGCTATCAAGAAAAAAATGGAGTCATTTTCAGTTTTGTGTTTAAAGCAGCCGATTCCAAGAGGAACCATAAATTAAGGATAAGTGAGGTTTAATGTCTATTTATTTCATATTTTACTTCATTGTCTTTTCTAAATGGTTTGATTGTTTTTATATGCCAAAAAAGACATGATTATGGTGTTGGAAATTGGTAAAATTGGTAATATTGGGTGGCTGGAACGGATTATCTGCATTTACATTATTTCCTATGGGAAAATGCGTTTTGCAAAATGAAATTTCCCTTTAAGAACTCACCTCCGGAACGGATTAAAGTCGTAACCCGAGGTACTGCTGTACAACAATAACCCAATGATTTCACAGCCTTGCCGATTACAACTTCACACAGCTATAGTGTTCCTTAGCACAGTTTCTCCAGTCGTTCTTTCTTCCACTTTGCACCAAAGCCATGCTTTGCTTGCTCACTTGCCGAGTCTTCATTGAGCTACTCTCATTCAATCATAATCATCATACCTTTTGTTAATTAATAGTTATTAATTTCCAAATTAAGAAAACATACAGCACACCTTAAATGTCTTAAGTCCCTGCTTTTGAGTCACATTTTTCCAAGAAGTAATACAGAGATATGGAAATAACAGCCTGCATGACCTTGGATCTGAGGGAAGCTCTAAGTAATAGTGTTAACACAATGTCAATACACTAAGTCGCAATTATTAGATATACAACTCCTAAATCTTGACCTATAATTATATGATAAAGACATATGAGAGACCAAGCTATAATTATGAGATATTAAGTCATAATTGCTCAACAAAATGATAAGATACCAAGAAATATTAAGTGATAATATTATTCCTCATTGGCTACGCTCTCCCAGTTATCATCGTAGCCATTGTTAATTAACGTTCATTACTAAGTGCAGGAAACGAAGCCAAGCTGAGAAGACAGAGATCCGAGGTCTTTAATCCTTCTTTACAAAAAGCATTCTTCCAGAAGGAGGTGAGAAACAAAAGCCTGCATGAGCTTGGATCTGCAAAAAGTTGCGAGTGTGTGAAGCCCCAGACCCATCAACGCAGCAGCTGTTTGTGTTTTGAGTTGATGCGAGCATGCCAACATTACAGTTTTCTTACAGTTTCACAGTGTAAGCAGTTGCAAGAGTGCGAACGTCAGATGTAGAGAAATTCGCATGGAACAAGTTTTCTCGTTTCCTTCACTGAGACAGTCTAGACCTGCTGGTTACAGCGATATCGCTAACTCAATCGTTCGCATGAGTCCGAACTCTCGCAAACACGTCTCCCTACTTCAAAAGCTTTGCTGGAACTGTGGTTACAATCTTTCTGGATTTTGTTCCCATTGATACCAAAAATAAAACGCTAACTATTCAGCTGAGAAAGTGCTGCATCACACAGTGGCTCTTGTCATAGCTCTGTCGAGTTTTCTGCTGAGATGTCTATTACAGGTACAAACATACGAGGAGACAAAAACAAGGTTTGCTGGGTGGTCTTCAATCTTCTCTGCAAACTCTGCTTTCAAAACAACCACCATAATTATAAATTATATAAATTATAAATTATAATCGTAAGCATTATAAAGAAAATAAGGAAAAGAAATCAATTATGTATTTTGATTATCATGTGTGGCGATTCATCTATGGCACTGGATGGCACTGGATGGGAATCAAACCCGGGCCTTGCACATGGCAAGCGAGAAAAATACCACTGAGCCACCAATGCCCAACATGACACAGAGGTAAAAATGAGAATTTCAGACAATAAAGGGGATTCAGTCATGCCCCACATTTCCCACATCAAACTAATTAGGGTTTAAGTAAAATGTGCATGTACTTTGTGAAGGAGAAGGTATCAGGGTTGGCCGACTGAGATGACTATGCACAGTGTACAGTACTTGCTGTTTAAAACCAGCCTAATATCTCAAATTATGGCCAAATATAATGCAAATGGTGCAACAGAGATGCGTCTCAAGAAGATTTTTACTTTTAACTGATTTAAGTCTGACGGTGGCGGCCTAATAAGGAAAAGAAGTTCATAAGGATATAAAGATAAAATTATGTCATAATTATGAGATACCAAGTGATAACTGCAGGATACAAATTCAAACGGGTTATTAACTTTAAGAACCTATCTCATAATTTTAAGACACCAAGTCATAATCTTCAAATGAATTCATAAAAAGTTTTATACGATATCACAATTATGAGATACCAAGTAATAATTTCTCAACAACAGTGAGCAAGTGAACTGCAAGATACTGATTCAAACATATAAGTCATAAATTATTTCAAGATACTATCTCAATTTTAAGAGCCCAAATCATAATTCTGAGATAAATTAATATTTATGACATACAAAAATTTCTTGACAAGAAGTCACAATTATGAGAGATCAAGTGATAATTTCTCAGTGACATCATTTCCAAGATACCAAGTCACAAACACTTTGTGTTTTTATGACACAAAGTCATAATTTCCAAATAAATTCATACTTCAGAGATAAAAAAAAGTTTTAAAAAGTAAGATACGTGATAATTTAAGATACTATCTCATATGTCAGGGCTAAGTCATAATATGGAGATAAATGTACACTTATGAGATACAAAGTTCAAGATTCTAATGATGAGATACCAAGTGATTATTACTCAATGGCATAATTTCAGGATATTAAGTCCGACCAAAGTCATAATTTAAAAATTGTCATAGTTTCAACAAAGATTTACAGCTATGTTTACACTAATTTCAAAATACTAAGACATGTAAGATAAGGAAAGATTTTAAGAATCTATCTAATAATTTCAAGAGGGTCACAATTCTAAAACAAATTTATACTTATTTATATTAAAAATTAAGAACTACAGTATACCATGTCACAATTATAAGATACCAAGTGAAACTTTCTCAACCAAATAATTTCAGAAATAGCAAGACAGTAAGTGCAACGTAAGTCATAATTTCAAGATATTGATCGTTTTCAAACTCTAACTTACAATTTCAATTAAAAAAATTACAATTTCAAATAAAAAAAATTTTAAAGATAAAAGTTTTAATTTCAAGATACAAAGTCACAATTATGAGACACCAGGTGATAATTTCTCAATGACACTAATCTAAATCCGGTACGCAAGTTGACAAGTAATATTTTCAAAATGCCAATTCATAACAGTGACTCGGCCATCACTAGGGGACATTAAGGAGTTTTTAATTTCAAAATTATAAGTAATACTTGAGATACAGAGTCATAATTTTAAATTTGTAACTTGTTATTGCATCATGTCTCATTATTACGTGATAACGATGTCATCATTTCAAGACATCCTTTATTTCAAGACATCAGCTCATAACTTTAAGGTACTAGGTTATACTCAGTTCAAAATTATAACATTGAGATACTAGAATTATGAGATACGTCATGATGAGATAAGTAAGTACGAGTTGTAAGATAATATTTGATCATTTCAAGCTACTAAGACATAATTTATGAGGAAAGTCATAATTCTGTAATTATAAGTAATATGGTCTTTTGTCATAACTAATTTCATTCATGATTTACTTTTAATTTACTAATTTAATTATGAAACACGATGTTGAAATCGTGACTCTTTTTCTTGGGGTTTTTTTTGCCTCTTATTATGGCAGAAATGGACTTGACCTGCACCTTGTTTTATTCATTTCTTTTTTTTTTTCTTTTTCTTTTTTTTTTTTATTAACCACTGAGTGAGAGGTAGGGATGTAGGAAGGATAAAAAGATATGGAGGGTGTAAGGGAGAGGGAAGGGTGGTAAGGAAGGAGGGGGGGGGGGGTCAGGGATGAGGTGCTGAGGTCCATTTGAACAGAAACGAGCAAAGAAGGAAGGTGGGAGGGAGGAAGTGGAAGGGGAGAGGAGAGGGAAAGAAAAAAAAAAAAGAAAAGTTGTGCTGTTTCCAACCTGGTCTCCGAAGTCCTGGGGGAACTTCCACAGCACTGTCGGATCTGTAAGCAATTGACAGACAGCATTAATCAGTGGCTGCACAACGCCATGCGCACCATTCAGAACACATACATATTAATGAAAGGGGTGGGGGCAAAGGGTGGCTTCTCCTGTGTGCCGGCACACTGCGGCAGAGCGCAGGAGCACGACGAGCTCTGCATATGCTAATATCATCAGTCATGGCGAGGACCGTAGACGTATAAAATGTCTGAAAAAATGTCTAGCTCGTCTTTTAAAGATAATGTAATGCAGTTCTTGCTATACTCACTACAGTTAAAAAGCGTGAGGATTTTATTATTATCATATAAAAACTAAACTATACGAAATGAATCCATCCTCGGAGCATTTTAACCATTATTTGTTTAGCTGTTTTTTTTTAATTATTTTTATAAACATATAAAGGGCTCAGGATTGTGCAGTATAGAGTGACATATCTTTTTGTTCAGCACTAAACAGACAATATGATGAACTGTAATTTTAGTTCATTTTAACCAACTATACAGGCATGACTGAGCAAAAAAAAAAAAAAAAAGAAGGAAAATTGGTTGGATAAGCGAAAAAAAAATAGCACAGATGCACATGATCACATTTTTATTGTTGTTTTCGGGTTGTTTCTATGAGCAAAAAAAAAAAACCAACAATAATAATAATAATAATCATAATCATCAAAGTTATACATCTACATTGCGATGTCATTTCCATATTCCAGTAGTGGTAAAATTGACTCTTTATAAAAGTAATGATAACTTTCGACATCCCTGAAAACCCAAATACCCAGTCTGAAGTCTGAAGCGTCTCTATTCACACACACCGGCAAGGCTTCCATATGAACACGTATATTTTTTTTAATCGTCCATGACCTGTGCTGTGGTGCCGGCACGTACCAGTGCCGCTTGGGTTTTGGGATGAAATGGCAGTACGGATGCTATAATGTTCAAATGAATCCAGTAAAATTCTTACTTTTTACTACATTTTTGGCTTGTTTATTGCAAATTAATCTGTAACATGTTTACAGAAATGAGTCATTTCTTGCAATAATCTGGTTACTAATTTCCGTCACACTTTTTGGTGTTTTCACACGACTAACCCTCGTACACATCCGGTAGCTGTGAACACACACCATGAAAACAAATGATAATACACAGCAACACAGGTTTTAAAAGGAAAAAAGTGCAAATCGATTTTTTTTTTTTCAGACATACGCCTCGCATTAGTGAAATAATATTTCAAGTCCGTGTAAAAATCTCAAGACTCTTTCGAGAGAATGTAAAGATCACTGAAGGTCAATTGAGTCAGCGAGCCCCACGGTGCACAGGAAGCGTACAGTACACCACCACTTCGGGTTCCTACTTTTAATGAAACGAGAAAACAAATCTCTCTACATGGAAAATAGATGCTGCACTTCTTTACATTTTTTATTTATTTTTTTATTTATTAAGGAAAAACCATGTAGAGTAGCTACTCGTGAGCAATGAGGTAATCTAAAATGGTTGTTATAATAAAAAATAATAATAATAATTAAAAACTGGGGCTACAGATACACTGCCTGGCTGTGTGCAGAATACATGAGAGCTGGTTTAATGCGATTCTGTAGCATGGGTCTTCTCAGGATTTACTGTCATTCCTCATTCTTTATAATAAAATAATGATTACCACCACTGTCCACACGGAGCATGCTCATTGATTTAACATCTCCCTTCAAACTCTCTGAGAGAAACCTGACAGACCACAAGCAAGCCCTTATTCCTTCCTTCTTTCTTTCTTTCTTTCTTCATCATCTCCTGTTCTTCTTCTCGACAAGAAGGCTTTTAATTTTAGGCGGTGTGTGTGTGTGTGTGTGGGGGGGGGGGGGGGTGACCAACCTGACTTAGATGCTAGAAGAGAGAAGACAAGACCAAGGTGCGTTACATAATCCCTTCACAGGATTTTACAGAGTCTGTCTTAAGAATTTTTTTTTTTTTTTTTTTTTTTTTTACACAAAAGACCAAATATCCTTCTCCCCAGGGAGTATAAACCTCCTTCATCTGATTTGGCAGAGTTAGGTCAATTTTATGCTGATTTTATGGGTGAGAGGATGAGAACCATTGCCAGGGAGGGAAAAAACAAAATACAACACAAAACAGAACAGAACAGAACAAGCGACCTGATCGAGGGAAGAGGAAGGTATCGGAGACGAGGTTGCTCAGAAGGAGGAAGGAGACGGACGTGGCAGAAAATCAGGACAGAGTTGAGGAAGAAATTAGGTACAAAGACAGAATGGCGAGAGGGAGGGGTAAACCTGGCACATCGACACCCCCCCCCCCCCACACACACACATACACACACACACACACCCTACTGTGACCCCTCCTCCTGAACAATACACCTTCTGTGGAGCATATCCTGGAGGGTCTCATAATAAACCATACCTCAAGACGCATGCTTATTCATATGAACAAAACTTGCAAATCTCACTCCCCGTGGGATTCTCGCACCGTAGCAGACTGACATGAAAAGGCCAAAATTCAGATGAGGTTTTTTTTTTTTTTTTAGTAAAGCTCCACTGTCCACTCCGAATGGGATTTGTGATTCGCTAGAACGAATATCGGATCAAATCATTTTCAAATAGTTTTCATATTTAAGTAGTTATGCATGTATAGAGGGAGTTAACTTTTTACGGATTCTATTAAAAAAATTAAGAAAAGTAAAAACATAGATGGAGCTTCCTGATCCTTACAGTTGCTGGCTTAAAATTTCAAGTTACGTCAAAAGAATTTCTCAAATTACATAACTGCAAGATCCTAAGCCAAACGTGTAAGATAAGTCATAAATTTGAGATAAATGTATAAAGTCGACCACCGTGAGGTCGCGGTTCGTGGCCTCAGTTATTCCTTGATTTTTCCTTGATTTAATAATAATACTGAATGGAGAAGCCACGGCAAGTCGCGGGATCCCTTTTCTCGAAACGCGCGTTCTTAATGGCCAGGTCTGTATATAAACTGCATATATGGAATGAAACCTGAGATAGTTACATATACGCACTGAATGACGCATAGCTAGTCCTTTGCGCCATCTGCTGAGAGAAATGAGAATCGCAGGTTGGAAAAGGCAGGAAACGGCATGA
>JAOVVA010000004.1:23746375-23767215 GCA_028565275.1 Leiocassis micropogon | reverse complement strand
AATAATTGTTCGAGGAAGCCCTCGCAATTTCGCGGAAACAGCAAATATCCTCCGCAAATTTGTTTCGAGATTTTTTCGCGACAATATATTTTTTTCATGTGTTTTATCGCTAAACTATTAAGAGCAATATAATTTACTAATTTTGTAACATAAATATTAATGCAAGTTCAGCTAAATTTCCATAATAAATATAACACCGTATAAACTTGCTTAGTACTGGAGAGAGAACACAAAGCAACCGTAGAGGAAAACGTGACTTGGGACGGTGAATTATTACCATATTTACCCTACAGTACTGATACGAAAGAAAACGATAGCGTATAGCAAAGAAAACGTGCTTGCTTGAATTACAGTACATATAGGGTAACATTGGTATTCTACATTCTAGCTCTGCAACAAAGAGACACAGCAGTACAGTACTGTACAGTACACGGGTTTACCTTTACATTCTTTTTAACGTATTAAGCCGAGTTTGAAACGGCTTAATACGAAAACGGTGTTTTGGGGGAATATTTAGTGTTTAAACTATAAATAATAGGTAATTTATATCCAAAATTCACGTTTTTTCATAATTCTTGGATGCTCTAGGAACGTAACCCCTGCCAATTTCGGGGGTCAAATGTACTCACGAGATACAAAGTTACACTTTCGAGATACTGAGTCACAATCATGAGATACCAAGTAATTATTACTCAATGACATCATTTCAAGATTGAAGTGAAATTTTCTAAATAGTTTCAACAAAAAATTATATTTATGAGATAAAGTTACAATTTCGAAACACTATGACATGTACACATGTAAACATCAGGACAATTTATACTTGAATTGATAAAAAACTCTGAATTTCAGGATACCATGTAACAATTATGAGATACCAAGTGATAATTTCTCTACAAAATAATCTCAGAGATAGCAGGTCAGTAGTATGACTCAACACGAGTCATAATTTCAGGATACTTATTGTTGATTTTCGAACTATAATTTATTATTTATAAAATAAAATTCATAAATAAAAAATTCATGGTAGGAAGTCACAATTATGAGACACCAGATGATCATTTCTCAACGACACACATTGAGGCTTAATACTTGTTAACTTCAGGTGCGCAAGTTAACAAGTAATAATTTCAAGGTACCGATTCCTAATGGTGACACAGCCTCGACTAGGAGATATTAAGGAGTTTTTAATTTCAAAATTACAAGCTGGCTTACAGTCGCCGAATCCTCCAAAGGCGGGACAAGTGATCTGTTAATCAGTGGAAAATAGCAGGCCAAGAACATTGTTCATTCTGATTTAGTCTCCAACTGTCTCCGTTTTTTTTTTGAGGTGGGGTTACACCAGGGAGTGTGGTGAGATAAAGGCCCCTGTCTGAGGGGGAAAAGCTGTCAAAGAGAACCAGGCAGGCACGTTGCCTTCGCCGGCTCCCACTGCCATATTGTTAGCTTTTTTTTTTTTTTTTTTGCGTGAGGGCGAAACGCACGGGGCGGACAGACACAAAGGGGATTAATGGGTTAAGGCTGAAAGTTGAAGGTTACGAGGGGAAACCTAACCCCTACTGCTGAGCCAGAGAGAAATGTCACCGTGACAGACCTGAGGCTGCTTAATCCCCAGCCACACACACACACACACACACACACACACACACACACACACACACACACCCTCCCCAACAGCCTTCTTTCTGCCCCCCTGAGCCTGGCGCAATGAGAGCATGCCTGTTCCCAGCAGGTCTGTGAACTATCCCAAGTCGGCGCACACACACACACACACACACACACACATATGTACTGGACGCATACATTAGCATAAAAAGCTGGAAACAAGCACACTAAACATTTCGGTGTACTAAAAAAAAAACATTTACACAAGATCTACGTAGAGACGTGGGATTCAGGTTTGTGCTTTACACATAAAACTTTTTCATACTAGCAGCTCTGGGCTGTGGAAAAAAAAAAAAAAAAAAAAAACAATACCAAAAGGGTGTGTGTGTGTGTGTGTGTGTGTAAGCCTGGCCAAAGTCCCACGAGCTTTGAAAAGCGTTGGCAGTGTTATATGTAACCGTCACTGCTTCCTTTGTACCAGAGTGACCACCTGAGCAGGTCTTAAAATGTGTTGTGTATGACGATGACAAGGAGAAAAACACAACGCGGCGTGCGCTCCGGTCCGGTCAGCTCGGGCGACGTCATTTGACTGTAGCTGAAGCCTGAGTACTAATGGGTGAGAATTGAAATCACCTCGGAGGAGTGAGCTATTTTCGACCGCATCACGCCGAAAGTGTAGCCGACGGCAGGCTCGGGAGTATCGATCCCCAAAGGGGTTCGTCCGCGGCTAACCTTCGACGGTATGGCAACTCACACTGGCACCCCCAGGCATGGGCAGTGCGGGTCAGCCTTTTAATCAATGTTTGGCCATCCCAGGGATGCCTATCTTTACAAGTCGATATGCGCCTCTTTGATGGAGCCCAGGCAGGGGGAAACGGGTTAATAGGCGAGTAGTGGAGACAGACCCGCGTACTATCGCAGCTGACACCGCGTTTTATCATGTCTGTCTGTCGGCCCTCTGGATAGAGATACTACGGAAGTGTATACACACATACACACACGCAGAGCACAATAATAGATACAACACGCGCGGTGTGTGCTGTGTGCCTGTCACTGTGCATTAACGCGACTGCTGGTGCGTTCGATTTCGTTATGGATCAAGTGTGAAGCAACATTAGGCTGTAGATGTTTGGATGGGATTCATTACGTGAACCGGTCACGCAGATACCGTAATCGTCTAGAATGTAACAGACACAATGTCTACGGTGGGTTAAGAGAAATGACCAACAGTTTACTTTCTGGTGCGTACGAGACACATTTAGATTTAGGCCGACGCTGATAAGATGTCAGGATGGCTTGTGCTTTTGCAGAAGCCGATTTTAAAACTGTGGCACGGTGGTTTTGGTGGTTATCACTATCGCACCTCCACGTTTTAGGGTTCGAATTGTCAAGCTTTCAGTTTCACTACTCAACCATTTTTATTTATAATGCCGCTTTGAATACTCAGTGTCAACTTACGCAGGCAGCACAAAACCTCTGCTCTGCAAAGCATGCTCGGAGAAGAGTCTTCTTCATTTAAAAACGGGTTGTTCATATAAAACTAATTTCACTCGTTATAATACAAACGATTGAAACAGTTGAACAGGCATGTTATAATGCGCTGATTTATATTTATTTAGAAAGACAAAGCTTTAACGTAATGATGTAGAATGACAGACAGATGGACAAATACAAGGGATAGACATGCACCCTGTAACCTGTAACTCATCCGTTTTGTGTGAATTACTCCTTAATTATAGTATCATTTACATCTTAAATGTATTTGTAATACCATCCATTACATCACCACCACTAACAGATGAAGGGAATGTTGATTATGGTACAGTTATTAGGACATTTAAGACAACAAGTAAACATTTTGTCCCTGAAGTTGACGTGTTGGAAGCAGGAAAAATGGGCAAGTTCAGGCATCTGAGCAACTTGGGCTAACGAATAAGCCGACCAGAAAACCGTTGGACTGGTGACAAGATCATGGGTGGCCAAGGATCCACTGATGCACATGGGGAGAGAAGGATGGTCCATGTAGTCAGATCCAATAGAAGAGCAACTGTAGACCAAATTGTTAAAAAAGTTGTGTTGAAAACACACAGTGCGTCACAGTTTGTTGCATAAAAGGCTGCGTAGCCACAGACCAGTCAGAGTGCCCATGCAAACCCCTGATACTCCAACAAAAGCATCAGAACTGGACCACGGTAGAATGGAAGAAGGTGGCCTGGTTTGATGAATCATGTTTCCTTTACAGCATGTTAAGGATGACTGGGAAAGAAATGGCACCAGGATGCACTATGGGAAGAAGGCGAAACCTCTGCTGTTCTGTTCTGCTGGGAAACCTCGGGTCCTGCCATTCATGTGGATGTTACTTTGACACTTAGCACCTACCTAAACTTTGCTGATAAACACTGACTGGAATTGTTTCACCTTCAGCAGTGTAATGTGTCCTGACACACTGAAACAATGGTTCAAGAATGGTTTGAGGAGCCTGACAAGAAGTTTAAGGTGTTGACTCGGCTGATTCTCCAAATCTCAATCCAATCGAGCATCGGCAAACAAATCAGATCCGTGGAGGCCCGAGCTCACAACTTGATCACGATCTGGCGGGCTGCATCACCTGGGATTCAAACTTGCGATCTCCGGTGATAGGCAGAGCCAGTTACCGCTGCGCCACTCAGGTGCCACATATTCAAATGTTTGTAACTTGAATGTTCGTATGTATGTGTGTGTATACTTTAGGGTCAGGGAGTATCAAGATTTTATAAATATTCTGATTATTATAATCGCACAATATTACATTTTTCCCAGATTTTGTTATAATTTTAAACCTTTCATTACATATAAATAAATGTAGCCCGTTTCTACAACATTAATTTTCTCATTTAAAAAACAAATGCAGCGTTTAAACAATACAAACTAACTAGAGTTTAACATTTAAAGTTTAAGTTAGCAGCACATATCTCTGTCCTCCGCCATTATTATTATTTCTAATCAAACTTAAAATAAGTTAACAAACAGTAAATAATTCGCTCCTGCCACACGGGATGAAAATGTGTAAATAGTACAGAGTGCGCCACCTGTAGGATTATAAAGATACAGCGATGTTTTACCGCCTCAAACCCCAACTCGACAGTGAGCTTCTAACGATGCAGGCGGGGCTTCTAGTGCACGTGATTTTCATAATTTGCACCCGCAGTGTTTTAAGACTGGTGTGAGCGTGTCTAATTCACTCACAGCGTTTGGAAAAAAGGGCTTTTAATGGACGTGAATTTTGCTAATGTAACGCCATAAAAGTGCGTTTCTGTCATGCCACTCGGAAGCTTCTGCGCGCCGGACAGAACCATTTATATCTGCGGCTGATCGGGCGATCACTGGTCACGGCCAATCAAACTGAAAACCAGTCAATTCTGATCACTGGTGGATCGACCGGTTCATCTCTATTATAAAAGTAAAAATTTGGAGTCAGTGTGGTGATACATGAATCACAAAAGAATCGCGATTCATAATCGGTAGTTTATAATCTCTAGTATACAGTACACACACACACACACAGGGGGGAAAGAGTTTGACTTAAATCCGTGTGTGGACAGGAAAGAGTTAATCTGGCCATCCTTGAAGTTAAAATAGATTTTCGGAGGCTCCGCAGGTTTACTTGCACCTCAGGATTATTATTATTTTACTAGCGTGCGCCGTCACCCTAGGACAAACAACCGCGTAAACCCTGACAACATGCATCATCCTCTCGTCTCGTTCTCGGCCAGGGGTTAAACTGCTGAACTCTCACCCTCCTTGGCAAAGTCTTCGTTTTTTTCTTTCCCCCCCCACCCCCCATCCTTTATCCCCTCCCCTTATCTATAAAAGATTTATTTCACAGTATGTCAGAGTGTGGATTAGCCTACTCGATGCCCCAGAACAAAGCCATTGTCTGCCTTTGCTAACAGGTCTTGTGCAAAGAGGCAGCCTGTTAGAGGAAGCTGCAGCTACTTAACACCCACAATAATGCCTTTGTGAGTGGCCCACTGGCAGGGACTTGGGTTTTCTTTTGGGCCTCCTCTAGACTTTGTGTGAGCGAGTCGAGGAACTGGGAGAAAATCCCATCAAGCAGTCGTGTGAGAGTTAACTAAGGTAACCTGCTGTGAACCTGATGAAGATGTCAGCTAAACATATGGCCGGAAAAAAAAAATCCATTGTCAGAACAAGGGAGCTTTTTTTTTTTCTTTTTTCTTCCTCCACGACAGAATTAAAAGCTGTGCAGAAAGAGGAGGGAGGACGGCATCTTCGAGCCAAAAGCCGGGAATAACCGTGGTCATCACTTTACTTCTGGACCAGTAACTTTATTCCACCGACAAACGGCTCCGCCTACTGCGCTCTCACAATTAAAGACGCGAGCAGATTAGTGAATGTCTTTGAAGCGGACTCGTACTTCTTGGTGGTTGTTGTGTGTTTTTTTTTTTTTTTAACCCTTAACCTGATTGCATTGCATGCTGCAAATGGTATTACATTTCATGCTACTTTAGCAAGCAAGGACCTCAAGAATGGACATAGTATACTGCGATGACATGCTTCTTAAAGATATCACACCAGTCACTTGCGGTATGTGAACCTTTTATAGCTGAAGGAGAAGCCTGTGTTTCTGTAGCAAAGGTTTCGGAAATATATCGTGTATTCCATACTGAAATATCACGACCTTGTCGAATCCCACGGTAGGAGTTTTGGAGGAAAGTATAATTTAATCAGATTGGGTCTTGAGACACATTTCCCACGACTCCATTAGAGTACAACTGGGAACGCTTTGATTGAATTACGATAAAGTTCCTGTCTCGGCTTGAGTATTTAAAGCGAGAGTACCCTTGCGCTTCTTCTGAACATGCTTTTGAGAACTTCAAGTTGAAAAGTCACTCTGCAAAAGGGAAATTTGTCAACAGGTCAGCCGCCTCTGTAGCAACCTGCGGGCTGTGGCAGGTGAAGAGGATGGGACTTGGTAAGAGTTTGATTGTGTTATGATAAGAAGGTGAATGTGTTTAATTAGAGCCTGTCTATGGTAGGATGTGTGACATGCAATGGGCTGTACGAACTGCTTAGTTTCACTAGTGTTGCTCTCAAAACATCCGTGGCACAGATTCAGCAAACATTCCTTTCAAATCCTGCAATGTGCAGACATGGTTCTCTTAGATTCATCCTCAGTTGGTACAGTAAGTACAGGTAGTCCCAGACTTATGAACGAGTTCTGTTCCGGGAGCACGTTCGTAAGTTGGATTTGTTCCTAAGAACAACAAACTGAGTCTTATACGCCTTTGACACTAACATACAACATAAAGCATACCAACTGACTAAATCTCTGCCCCTTTTCCCCACACTGCTATCATGTGGGGGAAAAAACGCAACCACGCCTAAGGAAATGAATTTCACACGTCAAATGCAACAGTGTTGTCCCGGATACCATTTTGTCTTAGAGCTGTTTTCCACTGTATTGGACTTATTCCAAAATTAGGATTATTCTCCAGGACAGCTTTACAGGACCCACATTTTTTATCATAATGCTCCCGGACTGATTTATTGAAACCAGTGAGGCAGACTAATTTCTCCCGCACACCCACACGCACACAATATACAGTACCTGAATTGTTTGCATCTACAAATGTCCTTAGAACCGCAGTGCGTTTGTATCTATGGAATTCGGGACTACATGTACACTGTATGTGCACCCATGACCATGACACACATCATGTGGCTCTTTACCAAACTGCTGGAAGCACACTGTTGTACGTTTATTCATTGGAACTAAAATGGACAAACCAGTGACAAAGCCCCAGTGCCACATGGTTTGAAAAGGTTGAAGCGAAAGAACTCCAGTGTTCCGGACAGAGCCCTGACCTCAACCCCACTGGACACGTACACCGACTTCTTCGCCCCGCCTTAGTGGCTCAATGCTTATATAGCTGCTCTAACAATTAAGTAGAAGAAGCCTTCAGGTAATTATTATAACAAGGAACTAAATCTGGAATGTGCTGTTGAACAGGTACATACCGTATGGGCGTGACGCTCAGGTCTGAACAAACCTTTGGACAAATACAAAGGGTGTTCAAATCAAAACGATAAATTTTATTGTGCAGAATAGTTAAACAGAACACAGTTACGAAAGTAAAAACCTTTTTTTATTTTCTCAATATAATCTCCTGCTACACTAATTCACTTATCCCAGTGTTTCACTAGTGCTTGGATACCATCAAGATAGAAAGTTTTCTCAGTACACCGGAGCCATGATCGGACGGCCTGCTTTACAGAGCAGGGGAAGCTCGATGGTTAAGGTGTTGGACGACTAATAAGAAAGGTTTCAAACCCCAGCACCGCCAAGTTCCTACAGGTGGGCCTTTGACCAAGGCCCTTACCCCTCAACTGCTCACATGTATAATGAGATAAAAATGTAAGAATTTACAAAAATAGATAAGGGCATCTGCCAAGTACTGTAAATGAAACATTGCCCTTCCAGTAACTTCTTAAATGGTCCAAACATGTGGAAATGGCTTGGAGCGCAATCAAGACTGGTGACTGGGATGACAGGTGAATGAATCGTCTGTGCAGTTTTTCCACAAGTTAGGTGACAAGTTATCCGTCTATTTTCAAGGATCAGGCGTTCCACTCGCTAAATGTTAACGGGAACGACTGCTGTGGGCCGGGATCGTCACTCAAGGACGTCCTCCCTTCTTTAAAACGTTTGCATCATTCAGATTATTTTACTGCGCCTGAGAGTCTCATCATCGTACTGTGCTTAAAATCAATCACTTTTACACCTTTTTCATTGCATGTCATGGGTTGGCTTGACGCCGCTTGTGGTACATCTATAACTACTCTATAACTATTACTATAAGAATGCAGAGAGATAGCCTCCGAGTGGCGCAGTGGTAAAGCGCTCGCCCTATCATCTGGAGATCGCTGGTTCGATCGCCGGGTGATGCTGTAACCTCTCACAGCCGGAGGCCTAGAGAGAGCTGATTGGCCGAGCTCTCTCAGGGGGGAGGGATGAGAGGTACTCATGCTCCCACATTAATGACGGCTCTACAAGCCAATCAGGGGCGTCTGTGAGCTCACGTAGCGCTGTCCTCCGAGTGTGTTACTCCGCCCTCAACGGTACGTGAGCGGGCAGTTCTAAAAGATGGTCGGTGACATCACGTGGGTCGGAGGAAACACGTGATAGTCTGCGTCCCTCCCGACTGAATGATAGCAGAAGCTTAATGTGGGAGCCCCCTAGTGACTGGGAGGAATTGGACACCACTAAATTAGGGAGGAAAAAAAAAAAAAATAGTAAACTTAAAAAAAAAAAAAAAAAAGAATGCAGAGAGATGCAGAGAGA
Source organism: Leiocassis micropogon (assembly GCA_028565275.1). Classification (NCBI taxonomy): domain Eukaryota; kingdom Metazoa; phylum Chordata; class Actinopteri; order Siluriformes; family Bagridae; genus Leiocassis; species Leiocassis micropogon. The sequence continues at coordinate 23,758,268 of JAOVVA010000004.1, read as the reverse complement.
TGAAAATATAATAAGAAAGATACTACAAATACAATAGCTGCAGTTCTGTAAGACAAGACGGGGGTTTAGGGGAGCTTTACCAAAATTTCGTACCCTTGAATAAACAAGGCTCTAGTGCTCGTCTGGAGCGGTCCTGTAATTTCTTGTACAAGCTAATTAACTAAAACGATTCTTTGTTCTCGACACCGCCGGACGAGGATTCCACCATATTTCCAGTACAATATGGAACACATGTCGGCAACTTCATTTGCATATTTTACATATGCTTAAACCTATTAGTAAACAGTGAGGAGGAAAATGAAAGACATATATTTCTACGTCTAAATTCATGAAGCTAGATCAGGGTACACCCCAATTTCACAGCTTCACGACTGTGCGGAGAAGCATATGGACGTCGGCTATGTGACAGTCCCAGCATATCACTGTATATTAGCGCAGTCTGTCACAATACATGTCCAAAGCCAGGAATATTTATCAGCTGTCTGTGCTAGGGTTTGTTTTTTTGTTTGTTTCTTTTCTTGTATACCATTTAATTCTGTGGCTTACAGTACACCGAAACAACTCCTTAAATCCTGACTCTATAGTTGTTAGAGTACGATCGCTGTAGCAGTATGGCTAAGCGCGGTGTCGTAACAGCCATCAGTCTGTGTTACCGCACCGTAGGCTGCATCTCACGGACATTAAAATGTCTTTACCTCTTAAAGGGGGGTGGCCGCCACTACCGTTTGGGTGTGTGAGCAGGAAAGCTGGAGAAGGGCTGCAGCAGGTAATCGCAAGTTGCAAACCATATGCTCGCACCATCTGTCTCGCACGTCACATGCAACACACGCACATACACATGCGCGCACACACACACACACACACAAACACACACCACAAATCTAAAACGGGGCTACCTAAAGAGTCGATTAAACAACAAATAACAATTGGCTGGCAGACAGGCAGCTTTGAGTTACTATAGACTCTCTCTCAAACACACACACACACACACACACACACACACACACACATACTGTACATGAGCGAAGTGTGTGTGTAAGATGTGCAACCTCCATATATACAAACATATCCTCATTAATTAAAAAGTTTAAAACTACAAAAGCCGAGACAAATATTATTCATCTACTGTGATACGGATCAGTTTAAATACACATTAATTGATAAGTAATAATACATAAGTGATACAAATAAGGATATTTGGTGTGTGTGTGTGTGTGTGTGTATATGTATATAGATTGGTGTTGTGTGTGTCTGTAGATAGGTGAGAGTATAATATAAATATGTTTGTGTAGACAGGTGAGTTTGTGTGTGTATATATATAGATATCTACAGACAAACAAATAGATGTGTGTTTGTGTCTGTAAAAAGGTGAGAGAGTGTATATTTGTGTGTGTAGGTAGATGTGTGTGTATGCGCGTGTGTGTGTATGTCTGTAGATAGATGAGTGAGTGTATGTGTGTGTGTGTGTGTGTGTCTGTAGATAGATGAGTGAGTGTATGTGTGTGTGTGTGTCTGTAGATTGATGAATGTGTGTGTGTGTGTGTGTGTGTCTGTAGATAGATAAGGGTGTGTGTGTGTGTGTCTGTACATAGATGTGTGTGTGTGTGTGTGTGTGTGTGTCTGTAGATAGATGAGTGTGTGTGTGTGTGTCTGTAGATAGATGAGTGTGTGTGTGTCTGTAGAAAGATGAGTGTGTATGTGTGTCTGTAGAAAGATGAGTGTGTGTGTCTGTAGATAGATGAGTGTGTGTGTCTGTAGATAGATGAGTGAGTGTGTGTGTGTGTGTGTGTGTGTTTGTGTGTGTGTGTCTGTAGAAAGATGCGTGCGTGTGTGTGTCTGTAGAAAGATGAGTGTGTGTGTGTGTGTGTGTGTGTGTGTCTGTAGAAAGATGAGTGTGTGTGTGTGTGTCTGTAGAAAGATGAGTGTGTGTGTGTGTGTGTCTGTAGGTATATATATATGTGTGTGTGCGTGTGTCTATAGATAGATGAGTGTGTGTGTGTGTGTACGTGTGTGTAGATAGATGAGTGCGTGTCTGTGGATAGGTGTGTGTGTGTGTGTGTGTGTGTGTGTGTGTGTGTTATTGATGCAGTGACGTGCTTGTGTACTGAAACAGCACCCCTGTGTACACTGTGTGTCAGTCTGACTCTCCTCACTGATATAACAGACTAAACACTGTGGGACAACAAAGGGAACAAAACTCCAGGATGTTCAGGAACAAACAGCCCACAGACGCCCTGTCAAAGAGACACATCCGGACCTCCTGTACATTATTACTGTATATATTCATCACCAATACATGAACCTCAGTCCAAAAAGCCCAAGTGTCCACTATGTACAAAGCATAAGGTTTATGAAGGGAAATGAGAACAATGAAGTGTTTACACACACACACTAATACACCAGTATTTCCACTGTTAGAGAAATTAAGCCTGGCGGTGAGATCAGAAAATCTACAGCCGGAACAGCGGCGTTTTTTTGTTTTTTTTTTATTATACTTTTTCATATTTTTTCACATAAATTCCGCTGTCTAGCTAGAATGCAGTACATCAGACTCCCGAGGTGTAGGAGGAGCGAGCGTTCAGACGGCAGAACCTCTTCGGAAAGCAGGCTGGTGCAATACTATACAGGCGTAATGCAATAAGAGCATCTAAAAGAGAACGCTTAATTATTGAGTACATCCCAAGCAGAATGTTTCGCCACTAATTTGATATCACGAGATCCTGATACGCCGGGACACACGGCAGGGCCATGCCATGATGACGACGATGATGATGATGATGATGATGATAGCAAGACAAATTTTTATACTTTTTCTTAAATACTGATATGTTTTATTACATTTTATTAAATTACTATTTAACTTTTTTTTTTACAATGACACAATGCAAGTAGCTTTCTGACATTGTAATCCTCTTTTTCAATTTTAAATATAAAAAAAAAAAATCAACAAATAGAAATATATTTTTTAAATAAATACATTCTTATAATTTATCAATACATTTTGAGTGAAACCGTTTATTGAGTTTGTTTATTAATAATAAACGAATCCATTACTAATAATAATACCTGTACATTATATTATGTTTGCGTGTCTCGTGTCTTTCAAGAATCGTGACATGATGTGTTTTTATTTTATCATATTGCTTTAAAGAAATATAAACATAAGAGTTAAATCACCTGAGAGGAGTCACTTCTATTGCTCTTTAGCGGCTGTGTTAGCACTACACCAGCACCACACACACACACACACACACACACACACACACACACACACACACACACACACACACACACACTCAACTGTCAGCTGAGACCAAAAAACAAGACATAATACAACAATAAAACAAATACAAAGCATATAATGTACATAATAAATAAAAGTCAATACTGCGAAAAGAACAGCATTAACTGTTATGTACTGTTTATTCATTTTATTAACCATGTCCTAAAAAAAATAATAATAATAAATAAATAAATTTTTAAAAATCCTCTCTACACCCAAGCTTACACTCGCTTAGGCCTTTCGTTGTCATGGAAACAGGAGCTGAAGGTGGTTAGCTTGGTGGTTTCCTACCCCATCTTTACATTCAGTTCATAAATACATTTAATACATGGCTAAAATAAGACGTGCAAACTTCTTCCTTTACATCCAGAGCGCCCGTCAGTTTCGTCGCGTCCCCGTTTTTTTCTGAAATGAAGCGTTTCATGCGGCGGAGTAACCCGTCTTTTCTACGCCTTGCTAAACTGAGTGATATTTAGCGTTTGTGTATTTGGGATGCGTGCATTTGGTGTCTAAAGACTAAATAACGCCAGACAAAGCACGCAGCAAATGCAGAAATCCAAGGCTTCTGTCTAAAGAACACACACAGCTGCTGTGGTGATGCAACGGCATGAAAAAAAGAAGCAGAGGAAAAACGAAAGAGAGCGAGAACGTGTGAGAGTGAGAGAGAATGTGTGTGTGCGTGTGAGAGAGAGAGAGAGAGAGAGAGAGAAAGAAAGAGAGAGAGAGAGAGAATGAGCAAATGTTCACATTCCAAGCAAATAAAATGCAACGTAACATAAGGAAAGACGGTGTCTGACAATCTGCATTCCTCATCGTGACAAAACCGAGCATCAGAAACAGCGGTGAAGAAAGCTGGCCTAAAAACCACACCAGACTTGTTCGTACTCGGACCAGCTTGCGCGTCTAATCTACACGTCCGATGTTCGCTTCATCAAAAATCCACTCCGAGCCTTTCTGTACCTGCTCATCGCAAAATAAAACAAAGGCAGAAGTCCGGCTAGAAATAAATTAATTCCTCACGAATTCGACATCATTGAGTCAGTAAACAGCAATGAAAAAATTAAGTAATAATAATTTACATGAGTGTGCTGGGGATGGAGTGTGAAGGGGATGGAAAGTTCTGACTCGATGCTGAGGGACAGATATAATAATCCATGACCTGGACAGTAGAAGGTCGTCACCGACACAAACAACGACTAATTATATCTGCAAGTGAGAAACGCAGCTGTCGGGTCACATCTTTAAATGAGGAAGCAGAGCTCACGAACACACTCTCGTTATACAAAAGTTCTTTTAAAGGTGCAATATATATGTATATATATATATATATATATTTATTTTTGTTGTTCCAAATTTGTATAAATTACCTGGTAAAAAAATTTAACAAAATGATGTCAATCATTTTAAAGGACAGAAATCAGTCAAATGTCAAACCCACCTCAACATTAAAGCCTGAATCTTAAAAAAAAAAAAAAAAAAAACATAATTTTACTTGTACCTTTATGTACCTTTAAAGTGCAACTATTATGCAAAATTTTCATTCATGTCATTGTGAGACGTTTAGCCAGGTTTCCTGTGTGGGTGTATGGGTGTGCGCGTGTGTGTGTGTGTACTTTTTCCATTTTTCGTATTGACCAGGGTTTAAACAAGCCAGTTGGCTTAATGTGACATCATATAAGCAGGTCCCCCCTCCCCCACATTGTTTCCCCAGCTCCGCTGGGGGGCGTGGCAGAGACATGCTGCATTATCTGAGCGTTTTTCCAAACAGGACAGTGTAGGACACACACTTTAGGGGAGCACTGAGACCTGTGTGAACTTGTTGAGAAAATATATTCATACATAAATAGGGGACCTTTAAAAGGCTGGAAGAAGTTGCATCTGAAAGTGCAACAGCTGGTAACAAATAACCTTGAAGATGAGTTGAACTTGATTTTACGGAAGAGCTTTGGGAAAAAAGCTGACTTCCAGTCCAGGATGCTTGTTTGGGTTTGGATCCTCCTCGGGTTTTGGGCGGAGCTTAATGAATGTGGCCAGAAATCATTGTAATTAATTTTTTTTTTTTAAACGCTTAAAAACATAGAAACACCTTTGGGTGAAATCTGAAAATCGTTTTTCTACTTTCTTTCTAAATCTGCTCGCTGAAGATCTAACCCTATCAAATCAAAGATAAATAAAGTCCTTGAGTATCATTATGTGTTATCGTTACCGCTTTATTACCGGGAGCCATTTGGATGAAAAGAGCACACAGGACAGGTAGCATCTGTCTCCACCTACTTGCCTTGGCACAGTCAGCAACTTCTGCTAGCTTTGGCATGGGCTTGGAAAAACATCAATATGGCTCTATAAAGCCGAGCGCAGGCACGCCAGTCCGCGCTCGACGAGAGCTGGCCGAGTGTGCGCCGTCTAACCTTACAGCTGGAAAAAAAAAAAAAAAAAAAAAAGAGAGCCTATTATTTCTCTGCCTGGGCTATAAAAGTGTCACGGCGTTACACAGTTCCCAATAATTTACTCGTAATAAAGGCATAATGAAAGCACAGTCTCAGAAGGCTGCTTTGTTCCAGGAGCGAGTCGGTGATTTTGGGAGAAAACGGCAGCATTAACAAAGCTAACGCCTCGTACTGATGGTTACACGACGATCTTCTTGTTGTTGTTTTTTTTGTCCCGTTTGCTTCAAACAGGCCGTGATGTCTTGTTTATCGCCGTTATGGCGAGAGAAACAGGAACTAAAACAAACCTATAAACGGATAAAAAGTTTGTCTTTGTATTAAAGTGCAATTGTGCGACATGCTTGCTTTACAGATGAGTTGCATTACAGAATGATTGTGTTTTTTTTGGGTTTTTTTGGTTAGTTAATTTTCTTTCCCGTCACAGCACACCACATCGCGGTTTATTCATAACACAATCGCACCATTTCAAAGATCTGAGCAGCAGCATTCACGTAACCTCACGTGCCCTGGATAAGGCCGTACAGCCACACAACCACTGCTGACGAACAGTACTGCATCTTACACCGTTGATTCATTTGATTTAGTTTTTTTGGGGTTTTTTTGCCCTTGAATCAAACTCAAAAGAAATGCTTTAGCATACAGTATGTTTCCTACTTCTCTCTTCCTGAAGTGTTTTAGGATGACATGTCAGTTTAATCGTCGTTCGGTCCTGAACTGCAGTCCTGAGAGCCGGGGTCAGGAAATGAGACTAACCTCAGCAGATGATAAGGGAAGTGGTCTTTAACTAGCCTACATATGCGAGACGTGAACGTTTCGTGTCAGGGACTGGACGAGCAGCGCTTTCCTCTTTCGGTTAGTGCGACCGTTGCTCTAGTGGGCCTCAATAGCAAACGAAAAAAAAAAAGAAGAAAAAACACACACATGATGCAATTCGTGCATCACAATAAACTGCTTATAGATATACTGTAGATATATTCTTTCACTTCCCATCGGTGTGCTAGTCTTCTGATCCAACTCGTTCATTTCGTCCCTCGCGCCCTCAGACAGAAAGAGTCTCTACTGCATAAATAGATCCATAAACGAACACCATGAGAGGTTACCCGATACAAGAGTCAGACGGAGCATCAGCAGGTTCAGATGAACAAGAAGACCTCTTCTAAAAATGAGTCATGAGTCAGGCCTTCAGTTTAAAATGTCACCTAACCATCACCTGCTCTAACGTAGTGCACCGCACGCCGCGACACTTATCACCAGGACAAAGCAATAACAGCGCGGTGTGACGCGGAGTGATGCGGTGTGACGCGCAGACAACATTCTTGTTCTCACCTACGTTACAGCTTTCATTCCTTCTCTCTCTCGCTCTCTCTCTCTGTCTCACGCATTTATTTAGATTATAACCCACGTCCCTGTGAAGTCCCGGTTTTTAAGCGGTTACTATAGAAACAATTACTTCTACAGAACGACTGCGCTAATATTATAAAATATATACATATTTATATATGCATACATTTGTGTACGTATGAATGTACTGTATATAGTTTGTAGTTTTATGGTTTAATGATTATAATGTAGTGTTATTGTTACTTGTTTTTAGGGTAGGATTTTATATATACTGTATACACTGTGTGTACTGTGTGTATATACTGTGTGTATATATACATACTGTATCGTATTTTTGACGTTTCTCACTGCGTTCCTCTGACCAATCAGATACAAGCGTTATAAAACATCAGACGGTTCTCAGCTATTCATCTCTCACTTTCTAAAGGCAACGGTTCAAACATTAAAAACAACAAAACAAATAGAGTTACATTAAACTTACTCTTAATCAACAGGTGGACTCATCGGTGAGTGCCCTGAGCTACCGGAATGAGCTCACTGCATGTCTGGATCACTATTTATTTATTTATTTATTTATTAACCGTTGCCTGGACGATGGGGAAGTTTGAATAAAAAAAAAATAAATAAATAAAATCTCCTTCCTACAGACTTTTTTATTATTTAATAAGACAAATTAATTAGTCTTGACAGCTGACAGACAGAGGCGCACACACACACACACACACACTTACAGATATGTGGGAAACTCTCGCAGACCTGAACAGACAGCTCTCCTGCTAGCATGACATCCACAAACCTGACTACTCAGGTAAGTTAAAATCGTTTGCGTGAGATACTGAAGACAGAAGACTCCGACTCGGAGCAGAAACGTTCTGATGATGGTTGAATCTCACTCAACTCTGTGCACTAGCTCACTACACATGATGACTTTTCAGAACACGGTGCTTCTGAAGTTCTCAAGTCATGCACGATAAAAGCTGCAGAGACATCTGTCGCATAAATGACATTAACAAACTTGTTCACATTTAAACACCACTGCCAGGTGAAGTGGCAAACCGGTGACAGGATAATGGGCGCACAAGGCTCTCCCACGCCCGATCCAACAGAAAAGCCAACTCTGGCCATGATAGAAAGGCACCAGAACAGTGCACCACGGCCCACTGCACGAGGCCCACAGGAAAAGACTTGATGGCTGTTGACCCCGCCTCCAAACTCCTCAGATCTCAATCCAATCGAGCCCCCATGGGATGCGCCGGACAAACAAATCCGATCCATGGAGGCCCCACCCTGCAACACCCAAAGAATCTGCTCCCGACACCAGCAAAGTGCCACGCCCCCAGGAGAGGCCAGAGCTGCCCAGATGGCACAGGGGGAACCTAAAACCTTGGGTGGTTTTTAATATCATGGCTGCTTGGTCTGCTGTATATGATGGAAGTCTAAGACTAATCCTAAACACGCGTGATATTTAACATGTGGCAGTTTTGTTGTGGATTTTTTTCTTTTGTTTGTTTTATATGCGTTATTAACTTAACAAAATGTGGTGACTATATAATAAATAATGATATAATTCAAAATAAATTATTATTTATAAATAATAAAGGGTGACTAAAAACAGCTTAAAGGTGCACATTTATTTGTATATTTTCAAAACTTGGCAAATCCTGAGGCCTCCTGTTTGTGGTGAAATAAAACACTGAACAGCCGCAAGGTTACAGGTGGTAAAACATCACACTGGAACAGCCGATCATGTGATCATGTGACGTTCCTTATATCTCCAGTATCAATATATGAAAGTTGAATAAACCAAAATATGGTTCAAGTCTAAAAAACAAGATCATCATATCCCAGATTTATTTTCTTCCAGTTTTTTTCCCCCCCAGAACAAAACAAAAGCGTGTGGAGGATTTATTTATGTTGATGTAAAAAGAGAAGAAAAGAAAAACAGAAAAGAAAAAAAGAAAGAAACTCGCACCATAATCCTACAGAGTTCTCAGTCGGTGTAACTGGATGCCACAGACGGGACGGGACACACCCTCCGTGACATCACGGTTTTGAGGCTCAACTCCGGGAGCTTTTTCCGCCTCCACCTTGGCAGGAGCTGACTTCGCTTAAATCCCAGTTAATCCATAATTGGGCACGATGAACAGAGCCTGACTGCCGTTTGGAACCTCATTTACCACAAGCTAGCTAGCTTAGCTTTACCCTAGCTAAAAGTCTAACCAGGCTAACGTTTATTTATTTGCTAAAGCATTTGACTGAACTCTATACGGCATCCCGTGTCGACTCCTGCACTTCTTGTTGATTCCAGTTTGCTGGTTAAAAGTGATGCACAGCAGACGGTTAGCGGTTTGACACCTGCAATGAAACTGCTACTTTAAATCAGCCACACCCCTACTGTATGGCTTAATGTAACTGTAACTGGTGAGTTACATTAAAAAAAAAAAAATTAAAAAAAAAACTCCCTGTTTATGAGAGGTGTCATAAACAGGAAATCTAGATATAGAAACCAAAACAGTTTTTTGTACCTTTTTACGTGAGGCTATATGCGGAGTGACTCACTTTCCTAGTGGCCATTCGAGGAACTGCGCAGTTTAGTTCAAACTGCTCTAAGAACCCGGTTTCTTATAAAATAACTAATAAAAATAATGATAATAAAACACACTGACATAGAGTAGCACACAGCCTTACTGTTCACTTTGTGAAATTTTTATTTTAGCTGTCAAACTAGGCGGCACGGTGGTGTAGTGGTTAGCACTGTCGCCTTGCACCTCCAGGGTCCGGGTTCGATTCCCGACCAGGCTCGATTCCCGTCTCTGTGTGCATGGAGTTTGCATGTTCTCCCCGTGCTTGGTGGGTTTCCTCCAGGTACTCTGGTTTCCTCCCACAGTCCAAAGACATGTTGGTTAGGTTAATTGGTGTTCTCAAATTGCCCATAGTGTGTGAATGAGTGTGTTAGTGTGTGTATGTCTGTGTGCCCTGCGATAGATTGGCACCCCGTCCAGGGTGTACCCTGCCTCGTGCCCTAAGCCACCTGGGATAGGCTCCAGGCCCCCGCGACCCTGAATACAGGATAAAGCGGTAAAATGAAAAATATCCAGAAAAGCACAACAATTGTATTAGATCCACATGATCTAACTTTTTTTTTTTACCTGGGCCTCCCATCCTGCAACATCAACATTAAATTAGCTAAACATTTATCTGGTGACTCATACCGTCATAATCTCTTCCATGATGCAGTCCAACAAACAGGACGTAGATACTTACCTATTAATCACTCATACACAAAAATAGCAACGTGTGGATGAATATAAATAAATAAATACAAATATGTCTACCCTACGTCTGAAAGTTCTCTAGAAATGAGCGTTTTCCGTGAACTTTACACATCTGAACCTGGGCCAACAGGACAAAAGTGTTTGCTCGTCATGTAGAGAAGTTGCAAAGTGGACTCAAGGCAAACTCGTTATTTGTGACCTTCAACTAAGAATAAACAAACAAAGTCCTCGCTAAACTACTTTACATCAACAGTGAACAAAGCAGCTTCTTCATTCCTAGCGTTATTGCATTGTTACACAATGATAAGATATCTGATAATAAAACCAGCATTTTGATGAGTCAATCGGATGACTTCAACAGGGATAATAAAAGTCGGACACGGAGGCGGTTGGTGATTTGCAGCTCGAACGCATGTCAGTCGAGACGACATCCGTCTTCTGATGTGAACATTAAATGTAAACAAGCGCTCGGTCAAACCCACACTGCGCAATATTAAAACACACCGGTAACACACCTCAATCCTGCAGCATTAACATGTTTCTAATACAGGAGAGACACGCTCTTCATTTACCGCTGTAGTCACAGAGTCACAAAGTAAACCACATGAGGGTGAGATTACGTTAGAGCTGGGAGAGTTTGTGGTGTAAACAGTACGTAATACGTAAGCAGTGCCGGCTCAGTAACACGTCTGCATTAATGAACCAGAAGGTTTCAAGTTTAAATGCCAACCCGGTCATACATCCAAGTGTCGGAACATCCACGGCTCAGATACACATCTGGTGTCGTTAGTCAGATCTCTCTGGATAAAAACATATCTGTTGAATGGATCAGCGTTACACGAGAGCACGACACCATGACGGCAGATCCAGGCATGAGAACAACAAGTACAAAATAAAACAAAACCAAAAAACAAGCACTCGTGTAAGTAAGTGTAAGTAATAGTAGTTTAGTAGTTAGGGAACATATGAGTGAACTCTGTACTCACCTTCCTTTTCGGATGACGGACACGCCACCTGCAGCACCAAGTCAAACGTCCTTTCTGGATTCTCACTAAGACAAATCACACACAAACACACACAGTACAGTAAGTAAGGCGACTTTTACATGCGATGCGACCAAAAGTATGTGGACACCTGAATATCGAACCTCATATTACAAAACCATATGTTAATAATAATAACAGTCACTTGTTATAATCTTCTATGAAAGATTTCCTCTAGATTTTGAAGCACGCCTGTCGGTGTTTTGTGTGTTTCTTCAGGTACATGTTGAGACACCGATATTGGGTCTGTTTGGCTTCGGTGCCTGGGGTGCTGTTGGCATTCCAGGTTATCCCAAAGGTGTTTTAATGTATTTGAGGTCAGGTCTGGACAGGACACTCAAGTACTTCCTTTTGAAACCTGGGCACACAGAGGTCAAACATGGCGGCAACAGAGTGTAGAAATGATATACACTTATACAGGTAGTCCCCAACTTATGAACATTTGAGTTGCGAATTTCCGCAGATACAAACGAACTGCGGTAGATGCTAACAAATTGTGGGGGG
>JAOVVA010000004.1:23695135-23719975 GCA_028565275.1 Leiocassis micropogon | reverse complement strand
TCTATCTATCTATCTATCTATCTATCTATCTATCTATCTATCTATCTATCTATCTATCTATCTACCTATCTATCTATAACAATCTTTATCTCTTGCTTTCTCTCTGCCTCTTTCGTACAAACGCAGATCTGCCATTCCTCACCATTTATTTATTTATTTATTTATTTATTTATTTATAAGGCCAACCCCAATAGTGAAGTATTCCGCAGAGATGTCAAATCACTGAAAGTCGCAAATTCCATTTTTGCTTTTTCATTACCATTACTTAAGAAAGTGCTCACAGTGAATTCACAGCTAATGAGTGAAAATAGCCAGTAAATGAGTTTTAGCAAAACATACTAAACATGCTGGTAATGAATGAAAATGGGTGAAAGCAGTATTAGTAGTTATTACAATCACTTAATTAAATGCTCAATTGATCACATTAAGATGTTTTCCCCCCCTAAATGAGGTCTATGTCATGCATGGGCCGTGGTCAGCTAAACACTGCTGGAAGCTGCTGGAGGTGAAGGAGTGAAAATCAGTGCCCAGGCCATCAGCAGCTCACAGTGACAGCTCTTTGTTAGTGAACAGAAGAAATCAGAATTGAGAGAAGGGAGAACTCCTCCTACCAAATTACCCAAGCAGGGCAGGCGTTCCTCTCTCTCCCTCTCCCTCTCTCTCTCTTCACAAATAAGACCCACGTCTCCAAGCCTCACACACTCCCCACACCCGACTCCTGAGTGCTCGGATCCATAGAAGAGCCAAACTGGGAACTAAAATCGCATATTCCATCAGCAGCTCTCCTCCTCACGCGGACTATACTTTTGATTGCTTTTTTTGCTTCTTTTTCATCTCTTTTTAAACCACATTTGGATGTGCGCTTTACCCCTGTTCATGCGGTGTTCAGTTTGCGGGGCGGCCTGCTAAAGTGCGCGCACGTGTGTGCGTTCGCGTGTGTTTGTGTGTTGTGTGTGCGTGGTGGTGGTAGTGGTGTGTGTGTGTGTAAGTTTCCCTGCAGCAGACCGCTTTCGGATGGTGTAAGAGGCTCAGGGGCGCCTGGTATATGGAAGTTGTGGCGTGCAAGGCGAAAGAGAGCAGTTGCACATTGCGGCCCGCGGCAGCAGCAGCAGCAGCAGCAGCCATGCTTTTCCACGGCATCTCCGGCGAACACATCCAGGGCATCATGGAGGAGATGGAGAGAAGAAACAAAACTGAGTCTCGCCTAGCCAAAGCTGTTCAGATGAACGGCAGAGAAACGGTAGGACTTTTTATTGTTTGTTTGCTGTTTTATTTATTTTTTTTGCTGTTCTATTTGTTTTCTTTTGTTTATTGTTCTTTTGCCGTTTTATTTGTGTTGTTTTGTTGTTTTTTTTGTTATTCATTTTTTTCTGTGTTTTTGTTGTATTTGTCTTGTTTTTTAAACCTGTACAAGATGCATTTATTTAAATTTATTAAATGCGAATGCAATGCCTGAAAATCACTGCTCTTCTGTTTATCGTTTAAATGTGTGAGTGTGTTCGCACTTTAGGCTGTGTTTACAAAAAAGAGAAAGAGAGATAGAGAGAGAGAGAGATTAACGAACAGAATAAAGATATTTACAAGAGCGTCCTTGTTTAATGAGAGATCGCTGAGCTTGCTTAGAATATGACGTTAAAAATATGGCATGCAAAAATTATCATTATTATTATTATTATTATTATTAATAATAATAATAATAATAATATATTTGCAAAGCAATTTTAAATGTTTACTGATACTAATTTTGTAGAAATTATAGTAGATATAGTAAATAATAATAATAATATTAATAATAATAATAATATTAATAATAATAATAATAATAATAATAATAATGTTTGTTTTTGTTAATTTACAAAGAAACAACCGAAGCCGAATTTTTCTCAAACAAACACAATCAAATCCATTTTTAAAATTACAATTTTGCGGCTTTGTTTCCTACGCAGAAAAATCCCCAACAAAGTGTAGAATATCTGAATCGTAATTCTTGTCCTTATAATTTATAGTCATAGTGATATTTATAGTCAGAGATAGACGCTGTGATTTCTTAGGTTAGGCCTTTCCTCTGCCTCATGGAGTGCAGGAAATCCGACTCAAAAATATAATTCAATAATGCACCTTTTATCTTGATTGTATGCTATGAGGAGTAAAATATGTTGTAAGTAAGCATGACTAACTGTACATTGACATGGTATATTACATTTATATTTCTCAAGAAACATTTTTTTGTTGTATGACAATTTTTTAAGGTAATTGTTTTTAATTTCTTTCTTGCTTTGTGGACCTCAGAGTATGCCGGCTGCGAGCCCGGAGAAGCCTGCTCTGTGTGCCGGCTGTGGGGGGAAAATCTCTGACCGCTATTATTTACTGGCTGTGGATAAGCAGTGGCACCTGCGCTGTCTCAAGTGCTGCGAGTGCAAACTGGCGCTGGAGTCCGAGCTCACGTGTTTCGCCAAGGACGGCAGCATTTACTGCAAAGAGGATTACTACAGGTGAGGGCGACACATGACAAAAACTTCCTGTATGATTGTGCTCATTTCCTTTTTCCCCAAACTTTCTTGAATCACTCCACTAAACCCTGCAATAGACATGTGCATGCTGGGCTGCACAATAAAGACTGCAATAAAAGATAGATGTGGCAATTATTGTTTGCTTTAAAAAATAATTAGATTTTTTAAAAAATCGCAATTTTCATAAGCCGTATAAAATTGCAAGCAATGGCTCATGATTTTGTTCATTTGTTTTTTTCCTACCATCTTTCTTTAATATCTCCAAGGCACTTTGGATATAAACCCTATGCATCATGATGCATGCTGGGCTGCACAATAAATACTGCTATAGAGGTGCAATAGAATATATAGGCCTATGTTGTTATTCTTGTTTGCTTTAGAACATCATTAGTTTAATTTTTTTTAAAAAAGCTGTATAAAATTGCGAGTACTGGATGTTGAGCACTGAAAATTTTCTTAATCGTTGCATTTAAAAGCATTTTCGTTGAAAACAATGCAACGTCATTTGAGCAAAAACAAAATAAATAGTGGAGATTATACTATTATACTACTACTACAAAAAATATTATTATTATTATTATTATTATTATTATTATTAATAATAATAATAATAATAATAATAATAATAATAATAATAATGTTTATTTTTGCATATTCCTTTTCTGTAAAATAATTTTCTTTCTAATCTTAATTATATTTATAGTAATTAATAATGTATACTACTAATTAATAACGCCATTTGATCGCGGGCACGTGCCGGATCCGGTTGTGAATAAGGTCCTTGCCGTTCCAGAAGGTTCTCCGTGCAGCGGTGCGCGCGCTGCCACCTGGGCATCTCGGCGTCGGAAATGGTGATGCGCGCTCGCGACTCCGTCTACCACCTGAGCTGCTTCACGTGCACATCGTGCCACAAGACGCTGAGCACGGGCGACCATTTCGGCATGAAGGAGAGCCTCGTGTATTGCCGCCTGCACTTCGAGAGCCTCGTGCACGGGGAGTACCAGCACCACCAGCAGCCACACGCGCAGCTCAACTACGCGGACCTGGCTACCAAGGGCGCAAGCCTGGCGTTGCCGTACTTTAACGGCTCGGGCACGGTGCAGAAGGGCAGGCCGCGCAAACGCAAGAGCCCCGCCATGGGCATCGACATCAGCACGTACAACTCTGGTGAGCAGTGGTGTTTGTTGTTTGTTGTGCGTGATATTTCTACATATACACTATATTTCACAGCAATCACTCAATAAGCGCATCTCAGGGCGCATCACACGCGTGCATCGAGACTGGCAATTGTTATTTTCAAATGCATAAATTCATTGCTGAATATGGTAAAATTAATCATTATGAAATATTACATTTGCACGTCAAACAAAAACAAACACTACAAAAGCAGCGCAGTAATCAAGTCATAAAAAACTGGACCATTTAGCAATTTTCACCAACGTTCAGTTTCACACTACAAATTACTTCCTTTTAAACACATAGAAACTGCCCTAAACAACGTTACAAAAAATATTGAAGCACAATATTTAGAAATATTACATAAACATTTCAACAATTTATTACATTGAAATAGCTAATTCGTTGTTTTTTGTTTATTTTTTAAAATGGCATTTTTAGCTCATTAGTCTGTAAACAACTGTGCTTAGTGTTCCTAATCATAAATGTGTCGCATAAATGCACAAGTATAATATAATATAATATAATATAATATAATATAATATAATATAATATAATATAATATAATATAATATAATATAATATAATGCATTAGGTGAAATCTGATGGTATTGTTTATTATATATTTCAGTATATTTGCTGCAAGAAAATGTCTTGGTTTTATTTCAGCTTTCTATTTTAATTCCTATGATTTTGAAGAAGTGGGATTGTGCATGGCTTTTTTACTGAGCGGGTTCAGTGTGAATTAAAGGTGATGACGGAAAAAAGAAGAAAAAAACAATGCGTCGGTCACTTTTTACGTCGGAATGAAACTAAAAACAGAGAGAGAAAGAGTGAGAGAGAGCGAGAGATAGAGAGCAAAATAGAGGACCCCCTCACCCCACCCCAAACTAAATTTTAATCCAAGGAATATTGTATCTTGGAATACTGTGTGTTGCTCTGTGGTTTAAGATACACACATATCCATATAACACCAGTGTGTTAATTGTGTTAAGTGTTCTGGGACACGAATAAGCTCAACAAACACGCTATGCCTTTTTAAAGTGATTTCTAGCAGTGTGAAACAAGGAGCATGGCGTTTAGGATTAGTAGACATTTCCCCGTTTTATTAGCCTCCAAGACATACTGATCATTCCATTCGGATTTGTTTGTTGTTTGGGGAGAAAAAGCGGCCTTAAGCTTCATGTCGCCATACAATTAAAATAAAAGGACACACTGTTGTCACTTTTATATTTATAAATTATATTTTTGAAAACTTTTTCTAAATGAAGCCTTAACATTCTCACTGAAACGACGATAGAGTAACGTAGAAATCCGCTCATTTGTTCTTTTTCCCCCCCATAATTAGTTTTAACCCAGTGGTAAATATTTAATGAACAGTTGAGCCCCCTGCTGGTCAAATCAGGAAGTGACAGACTGCTCAAACCATTACATAAAAGCTTTGGAATAAAAAAAAAAAAAAAAGAATTCACAAAATGTCTGCTTTCTTTCACTTTTCCGGGTTTTAGTCATGTAAACATTACTGATTTTTTACAGATTACTATATTGAAAAAGTTAGATGTCCAGTAACAGTTACAGTAGTTATAGGCCTAACAAAACACAAGTTAAAAATGCTTTGATAAAAAGAGATTTTTTGTCCACCAAATATTTGTGGAAATGTATGGGACAAAATTAATGACTAAACTAAAATGTATCAAAAATAAAAACTCAATAGAATAGCAAAATTATTTTAACACGTTGTGACACAACCTTGGTTTTTCGTTAGGGAAATAAATTTTACCCAACCTCGGTTTAAGCTGCCCCGAAAAACTGTCGCCTTTCAAAAATGTAAAAAAAAAAAAAAGAAAAAAAAGTTTAAAAATAGCCCTACAATATTTTTTATTGATGCTATTATTTGTATTTGTAGTAGCTGTGCTATTGTGTGTATTTGTATTAGTGGCGACATTCGAAAACCCAAATATAAATCAAATTTAAATAAATGAAAACAATCTGACAAGGTAATAAACAGATAAATTAAAGATAGATTAACCAGAAATTAATGGACATATATTGGATATTCATACATTAAAACACATAAAGAGTCATTAACAGTCATTTGTTAACCTTTTCCTTTTGGTGTTACATGCCAATTCAACATTTATTTTATGTACAAATCCTAAGAAATTTAGGAAATTCCTTAAACACATAACAAAGAAATATTTAATTATTATTTTTGTGAAACTAGGTCTTTGTCATGTCATATCTTTTTTCTGCTCTTCTTCTCGCAGAGCAAACTTTCTTCCTGACTGGATTTTGCTGTTGTTGTTGTTGTTGTTATGTAGAGCTTAGTGCTATTATTAGATTTTTATTTTTCTTGATTATTTCTTTTAGATAAAAAAAAAAAAAAAACTTAAACCAAATTTCAAAGTCATTTAGTGGCTTATAGTTATTAGGAATAAGCTTACACTCTTATCCAAAAGTCGAAAATAATTGAACATATAATAGGAATCTTGTTTCAAAGTTTTTGAATATGCGTTCAACCTTTGAGGCTAATTTTGAGTTATGTAGATGGTTCACAATGTACGTTCCCGTAAAAACAGAGAACACAATCTTTGACGAACCTGAAAACTAATAACGAGATGTAAACCACAGCAAGTCAAGGAAAAAATGGATGGGCGGTGCTCATGGTTTATCACTTTTTAAAATCTTGACTTTTTTTTTGTGTGTGTGTGTGTGTGTGTGTGTTTGTGTAATTGTGTTCGTCTCAGGTTGTAACGAGAACGAATCCGAGCACCTGGATCGGGACCAGCAGGCTTACGCTCCATCGCAGAAGACCAAACGCATGCGCACGTCCTTCAAGCACCACCAGCTTCGCACCATGAAGTCCTACTTCGCCATCAATCACAACCCTGATGCCAAGGACTTAAAGCAGCTCGCACAGAAGACGGGCCTCACCAAAAGAGTGTTGCAGGTAAGCGTCGGCTTCTGTCTTTCCAAATAGAGAGAAAACGAAACCTTAGATCTTATTTCATGTGCCCCCCCCCCCCCCCCCCTTTAGTGGAGATTTCCTCTCGCATCACTCATCCGAGCCTGAGTTATTCCATGTCATATCATTTAGTTTTATGTTTCCATTCATGTCCTCATAGTGAGTGTTCAGAAATAAAAACGTGGAGAGAGGACACTCTTTAGTTTTTAGTGTTTATTTCACAGCTTTAAGACGGGTTAATGATTGGAGAGAAAGAATAATATTTATAGAATTAATATGTTTGAATTATTTAATTGATTCATTTATCAACTAGCATTTCTTACTGTTTTCTTAATTTGGTAATAAATTACTGTACATCCACAGAAGTTATAAAGAGTGATAAATGTGGCTGTATAAATACCAGAATTAAGCATACATCTTTTTTTTTTTTTTTTTTTTTACAAAAGCATGTTTTTATATTTGTCCAAGCCAAAATTGATAAATAAATACTTCTTGTAAATGTTTATAAATGATGCATAATATAAATACTTAAATGCGACATGCATGCTAGAAGAATAGGAATAATATATGATATGGTATTTCTTTAGAGACAAGCAGTTTTTAGACTTCATCACCTTTTTTATTTCTCATAATGGCATATTTATTTATTTATTTATTTTGCAATAGTACTGTAAATATTCCAAATTTAGGAATGTAACAGTTTCCCAAAAAAAAAATAAAAAATACTCGCATAGCACAAAACAATAAAAGCCATTGCATGGGGTTGGTTTGCAGGTCTGGTTCCAAAACGCTCGAGCCAAATTCAGACGGAACGTTTTGCGGCAGGAGAGCGGGGGTGTCGAGAAGGCTGACGGCACGTCACTTCCCGCACCCTCCTCCGACAGTGGTGCTCTGACCCCGCCAAGCACAGCCAGCACGCTTACAGACCTGACCAATCCCTCTATCACCGTAGTCACCTCAGTCACCTCTAGTTTGGACAGCCACGAGTCGGGGAGTCCCCCGCAAACTACCCTGACGAACCTTTTCTAACAAACGGTTGAGTTATTTTGTCCTTTATTGTTTCCACCCTCCGTTCCAAATGTGGCTTTTTGTTGATAATTGCAAAACACTCTTAAGCAACCCTGAGATCCGCTCTGAAGATCAAGTAGTCGCCTCAACTCCACGCTATTTTGGACTATTTTGATTTTGCCAAAAGAAAGAAGGAAAGAAAGAAAGAAACAAAACAAAAAAAAAACATATATATATTTCAATTTGATTCTTTTTATGTTGTTTTTCATTTTGTTTGCTTTTTTGACAGACCCATTAAATCCAGCTCTAATTCTAAATCTACAACTCTATAAACTTGCTGTTTTTTGTGTGCTTTATTTTCTAACTTTACGAATTTGACAGACTTCATTCCCCATTCCCACAAAATACACTAAAACAAACGAGAGCTTCAACTCAACATAATGTGTAGCACTTGCAACCACTTGGCAGCTGAGTTTACACTCTTTGTGTATTATTTATTTTTATTTTTTTAATAAAACAAACAAACAAACAAATGCATTCACCATGTCAGCAGTGTGTCGGCATGTTTTCACACGTCATACCTGAAAGTGGAAACATGCTTTACGCGCACGTGCTTTAAGCCACGTTTAAATTCCTTCATTCTGTTTTGTAATTTTTTTAATTTTTTTTTTGAAAACCTAATTATTATTATTTTTTGATGATCTGCATTTTATTTTTAAAAACATTTTTGTCACATTCCAGTTGTATCCAGTGACTGTAGTTTTGACAAACGACCCCATTGCCATTTGTTTAGTTTTTTTTTTTTAAAATTTGAAATTATATAACTCGCATGCCAGGTGGTGCTTCGACCTCAAGACAGCATTGTCATACCAGCATGGCTCTGATTAGAGTTAAACAATAGTGAAAACTGTGCAGTGGTAACTGTTCAAGAAAAGAAAAAGAAAAAAAAAAGGTGTTCATATCTTTTTCTTTGAAATTTTGAGGAGATTGATTTTAATTGATTGTACAGATAAGGCACTTTTAACACACACAAAAAAATCGGAAAGATCTCCTCGACAGTTCTTAATTGATTGCTCAAAATTTCCAGTCTGCTTAGTTTTCAACTGATGAGTGTGTTAGGATGGTGCAGCTCAGGGTGATCATAAGATTCAACACATTTAGTGATGGAAAAGCTAGGCTGTCATTTATTAAAAAAAAAGTATTACTTCTAAGTTTGTGGTTTACAGAAATGATTAAACAAATGAAATAGTTTACGATTGGAGAAATCTAGTCATCCATAACCATAATGCATAATCAAGTCATGTTTTATCCCCTTCTTAATCAAACTAAAAAAAATTTGTTTAATGGACACTTGCCACTGAACAGACCAAAAAGAAAAGAAAAAAAAAAAAACATGATGGGGAAGTGACAGCGAGGGACAGTTTAGATGCTGATTCATTCATTGTGTGATGGAGAGTTGGTTCTGTTTTGTAGAACAAAGTGCTCCTCGAAGATCTACTTAATAAAGTAGACGCCTAACTCAGTTCTACTATGTGCCTTACGCTATAACCTGGAAGAGAGCTTGTGAAATTCAGGAGATACATGTGTGTTTGTTTTAATAGATATCACATTCTTCGAAACGCCTCACTAGTTTTGTAGTGTTCTGTTTTTTTTTTTTCTTTTTCATCCGAGGATCTTTTTAATGGTGTGATTCTGTTACAAAGGAGGCAAGCGATGGCCTAGAAAGCAGTTGTGCACTCTTTCAAATATAGTCGGTAAATCCGAGAATCTTATATATTGATCTTCGTTGTTAATAGTATGGTACGTGTTCTATCAAGATTGTCCATTGTTTCCTTGTTTCTTGGAAAAAAAAAGAAAAAAAAGATGGTGTATAGAAACTATTTCCCATTAAATATTTATGGACCAAGCGGTTGTTATATCTTATTAAATTTGTGTGAATAAAAAAAAACACCTTGCATTGACAGTGTTTTATTTCTCTCATTGCACAAACCATTCTTTATGTTTTTTAAAGGGAAACATAATATTTGGTGAATGATAATAATAAAAAAACCCTCCCACTACACATCTCTCTCTTGCTCTCTCTCTTCTTTCTCTTGCTCTCATTTTTTTATATTGATTTCCTATTTCATTCTCTTTATTATTCTAAAGTAATGCCCCATAGATTTGCACTAAGACCCTGTAGATGAAAAAAGTCATACAGAAGAATTAAGATTTTTTTTTATTTTTAAATAATGCATGAATTATGGCAACAGAGCTCTACTGTGCTAGAAATTGCACACTGATAGTAAAAAGAAAAATAATAAGAAAAAAAAGATGAAAAAAAAACAGTAAAGCTAAATGCAAACCTCTTATAGTCAGGTTGCTTTGTAGTTTAATATATTGTTACTTTATGATTTCTTTCAGGGAGAACAAATCTTGGGGCATTACAGCCATACTTCACGGCGTTTGAAAATTCCCTAAAGTATTAAAAGACGGGGAAAACTTTGATCGGAATTCCTCACCATTGAAGACAAAGACAGTATTAGGATCAGATGATAGTAATAAACCTAAATCAGCAACAATAAATGTAATGCAAAAGTCTTTTTTTTCCTTTATCTTTTAAATTCTTCTGAATGTTTGAATCCACTCAATATGTGAGCTTTGTTTTTTTTTTCTTTGTTTTCTAATACTTTTTGTTATATTAGAGCTAAAATTGTTCTTTGTATCAGGATGACAATGACAAGAAACATGTATAATATTCTAGTTGTATATAACTGAACAAGGATTACATACACCAAACATGTATCTCTCTCTATCTCTCTCTTTCTCTCTCACAAACAGACAGACACACACACACACGATCTTCTTTCTTGGTACAATATTAATATCATTCGTAAAAACCTCACTCACACAACTAAATGCATGGAAAATTACATTCTCAACACCAAAGCGGTAAAATATTCATCAAGACGATTGTAGAAAGCACATTTAACAAATAACAATAATTAAAAAACAAAACAATACAAAACAAACAATTTGTATGTTGCATGCACCTTATCAGTGGTTTACATTTTTAACGCTGAGTATTATTTTGTCTGATGTTTTATTTGTTGTCGACTTGTAAATTAAATTATATAACACATTTCACTTTGTGAATCTAACATCCTTTTACGGGAAGAAAAAAAAACAATAATTCAATAAATGCACAACTGCATGCACTATTTGAATAATAAAAGAGAGAAATGATCTGCTTTGGGATTTCCTTAGTTTGCATTGTTGTTTGTTGAAAATATTCTCACGTTTTCTTGGAGGGGACGAGCTGGACATGCGGGCGCTGGCTGCTTTACAGTGATTGTAGCTGTTTATTGCGCGTCACACTGTAGGAGTTGATAGCAATAAAATCTTGCTTGAGATTTTTTCAATGGCAGATGTCAACTCACTGTAAATCAAATGGATTCCAAACAAGATCAAGTCCATGATTATCTACTAATATATACATAACCTGAAAAATTGACAACAACTGTTTGCTTTTGATTACTTACTTACCTACCTGGTGTAGTGATTTTAGCTGAAGCTTGGGAGCTACCACAGTTCTCATGACTGTAAAAGGTAAAAAGCAAAAAAAAACAACAAAGGAGAGCAAGAAAATTATTCTGTTGCACTTTTACATACAGCATTTTGCTTTGTTTCTTACTTTTTCTCTTCTTTTTTTTCCTTAAAATACAAGCTTTGGCTGTAAAACACATAAACGTCAGCTGGTTTCAATTGGAAACCTTTCCACAGTGGTGAGCATGACTTGGAGCGAAGTCGTGCCAATGCATCAGAGCCTCTTAAAGCTTGTGACTTCAGAGACGTTGCTATAAAATGGGAGTTGGTTTTTTTTGTTTTTAAGAAGGAGAAGAAGATATGTCATAGAAGAAAAGTACTGTAAAAGGTGAATCTGTTAAAGCTTGGCAACAATGTCTTGTTGCTGCTTCAACATCTCCAGGATTTGATCTCGAGCTCAAGTCTGGACTATCGAATGTTCTTCTCATGCTCATGTAGGTAGGATTCGTTACTGGTAGGTGGACTGGCTATGCTAAATTAGACCTAGTGTGTGTGTGTGTGTGTGTGTGAGACAGAGTGAAATAGCCTGGCGTCCATTTTTTTTCTGGGATAGACTCCAGTTCCAGTGCCACCCTGACTTGGATAAAAGAAGAAGCAATAAATAAAAGAGTTAAGTAAGTAGTTGCACTGATGCCAAAAATAGTGAGTGTGATATTATAAACAGAAATATATATATATATATTTTTTAATCGTAATCGGTGGTCAGTGCAGTCAATCAATTAAGGAATAAATACAATCCTGAATGCCTTCACAGTCCTGGATAGAATTACACAGATAAACACAGGCTCATTTCTGTTCCGCTCCTCTGTGTTGTGATCGTGCTACGGCTTCAGCTGCTCGTATATATATATGACTGATATGGCAGAGTGGGCCTGGGAGAGACTGGCAGATCAGACATGTTTACAGTGACAGCTACAACACACACACTCGGAAAGATCCGGGTGTCAGGAGATGTGTACATCCAACTCTGTGTGTTCCTGGACCAGCATTCTCCTCTCCTCTGAACACAGAAATATGACTACCCCCCACCACTACACACACACACACACACACACATATGCAACCTGTCTATGCTCAGTGTGGGTGAGAAGTGTGGGAACCTGAGTGTATTGCCAAATAGCAACAGGAAATGTAAGTATGCAAGTGTGTACATGCCCCATGCACGCAAGCGGGATAGGAATGCCACTGTTTCCTGTGTATTTTGGATCTTTCGCTGGAACTGATATAAGGACGTGGAAAAACATGCAAAAAGCTTAATGCTCGGTTTTTATCACACCGTCACACTCGTTTTAACTTTTGCGACATGTGTACAGTATATAACACACTCTATAACACGTCACACACTCTTACTCAGAAGCTGAAATGATTTTCTAGATCAACATCAACTACCATTCTTAATCGAATCTACTGCTCATTTATCTACTGCTCGTTTAATTTCTCAACGTATTTTCATCAAATTACACACCTGACGCGACATCCTTTTCCCAGATACACTCCACCTTCCCTCTTCTAATGACCTCCACTCCTCTGGGAAGGCTCTCCACCAGATTTTCAAAGCGTCGCTATAGCGATTTGTGTGCGTTCAGCCGCGAGAGCATTAACGAGATCAGGAGCATTAGTGATGTCAAGATGTGGAGGAGGCTCCGTTTCCAGTTCATCCCAAAGGATGATGGTTCAGTGGGGTGGAGGTCGAGGCTCTACGCAGGACACTCGAGTTCTTCCACTCCAACCTAAACACACACACACACACACACACACGTCTCCATGGAGCTGGCTTTCATGCTGAAACAGGTTCGGGTCACTTTGTTCCATTGACGGGAAATTATAAAGCTGGAGCATGCAAAGACTTTCTATACAATTGTTTGCTCAAGTATGATCGTGATGATAAAAGTGTGCACGTGTTGAATGTTTTGCCTTACATTCTATAGGATGGTCCATAAACAGTACGCAGAGGAATAAACATGAAACGTGTATCCTGAGAAACTGATTCATATAATAAATAATAATAAATGGGAATGGAAATACAACCTCTGGTTGAATTTAAACACACACACACGGGAAGGAGCTGGAATAACTTTTTTAGAATAGGATTAAGCATTTCACCCCATTTTAATTGAATCCTCAGAGACTTACAGTATGTCCGCTTTTGTCCACTTTTTGATACCTAGGTGTTTCATATCATATTTACATTCTTGACAATGCACACAAACCTTTTATTAAACAAACATATTTCTAATTGGTGCAAACACAGGATAATCAAACACCTGATTGGTCAAAGGGTCTTATTAAAAAGCTGTGGGCTTGATGTTTATACTACATCGAGCTTACCAAATATTTAAAATGATACGATACGATAACATCATTTATGGTGTGAGCATCATCACAGATTTTTTAAGCATCACATACAGCCCAAAGTGTTAAGACAACAAATATTGTTCTCCCTGTGAATAAATCAGGTGATGTCAGTAATTAGTTGTGCTAATTAGAATCAGCTGGTTTAGTTAATGGATGAAACAAATATGTGGCAGGACTTTCACTTTCTGAAGCCGGGGTGTCCACCTCTGCATAATTCTCAAGTGGATTGTGAATTTCTGTGGCAAAAAAATGCTGTACGTCATCTTCAGGAAGCGATCAAGCAGGCATAGATTGAATGAGTGACACCAGAGTACTGCCGATGTCTTTCTGACTCTATGCCCAGCCTGATCCAGCAGGGTTTGTATAGATTTTGTACTGTTAACAAATAACAAATTATTATTATTATCTTGATTGTTATTATTTTCAAAAAAATTTGACAATGCCTTTAGAACATTGAATTTCATTTTTGTCTCCATATTTTTGCCCACTATTGCATAATATACTGTAAGTTTCTAAGTAATTCTTTTTTTTCTGTCTTAGAGGTACCTTAAATCCATGTCGTAAAGACACGACAGGAAAAACTAAACAAAACAAGCTATAAAAAACCCTGAAAAGACAAGATTTAAAATAATGATGGTGCCTACCAAGCAGCTCCAACGGACTGGGATGTGGAACGCTCCAATGCCTCATGCCTTTATCATGGTCAAATTAGTGCATATAAGTGGAAATAGGAAAATGGAGGAATTCTCACTCAATACCAGGACTAACCAGGATCCTCCATGCATGCCAGTGAAGCTCAAATATTGTATTAACCCGTGCATACTATTCATTTTTGACCTGGCCCAAGTTTTCTCTTATAAAGTGTCTCTATACCACAAATGAATTTTGCATTAATATATATTTTATCAGTCATTGATTTTTTTAATGAATAAACTGATGATTAACATTTAAGTGAAGACTGATGTCTACATTCACACTGTTACAATGACCTAACAAGTGCTGCTGTGGCTGGTGTACAGGGAAGGAGGCAATTAGAGCAAATAGATTTAGAACGAAGATTTTTCAGACTTGTTGTTCTTGTTACTTTATTTGGAGGTGAGTCTCAGCAAATGTTGCCTTATTGTGGGGACACAGGTTTTTCTCAAAATTGTGTTAGGGTCCTCCTTGAATTCTGTCTCTACTTTGCCAAAGACAAAAAAAAAAAAAAAGCAGTCTATGCATTTACTCAAGATTCCCCACCAAACCAAATTTGGTCCCTTTAAAATGATTTAAGTAAATATAGGTCAAATTTGGCCCATAACATCAGCTGGAAAAAACAACAACAGCAAAATAATTCTTGTATCATTTGGGTCAATTTGGGAAAATTCACAATATTTTAGACACATACAATGTAATTTATAATGTTTTTACTATGATGGTCTCAAATGTGTCAAAGTGAGTCGGAATTCAATAGAACTATGTAAGATTTAAGTGGGATTCATTATTTTTAAATATTAAAAACTGTATATTTTAGGCTAACCACGTCAATATCCTATTAGAAGTGTAAGATTTCTCCCCGTTAAAAAAACTTTCATATTTCATACAAATAACTTTTTTCAGTGCTAATTACATGATTAAAACAAAAATGCATGCACATAGAGCAAATATAATGTATAACTGAATAATACAAACTGAATCTAATCTAATACGATTCTGAAAAAATGTTAATATTATTTAGACAGGTCTGTGTTTTACTGCAGCATGTTCCTTTCTTATATTCATTAGTGTAGTAGAAGAAAAGACACTCCAGTATGCAGTGATGAATAAATGAAGTGAAGAATGTATCAGGATGACATTGACAATGTATGTAAAAATCCTCATTCCAGCAAATTGACAAAAAAGAAACAGTGTGCAATGGGTTGATTTACAGAGAATTACAGTATGCATGCTACAGTACTTTCAAAACAATACAGAGTGTACACAGTTGTTAAACAAATTTTTATAAAGCCAGCATGTGTGTTTGCAGTCAGGAGAGTGCGTCTCATCCAGCCCTCTAATTACTCCCCCAGAAACCACAAATTTGAAGATACTAAACACAGTCGCAATTTGTCAAAGCAAGCCATTGATCTGATCGAGAGAAAATGTGGGTGTCGAGCGAGCCCGATATAACCTGTGCTGTAAATTCTGATGCTGCGTTCAACAATGGATCTGACAAATTCATCAGCGATGTTTCTTTTTAATCTTGTTCAAGAAGATAGAAAAACACACACGTGCCCTACCTTCTTTTTATTTGTGCAGGTGAGTAATACTATGCGCACATCACTTATTTATTAGACGACTCATTCCAACTTGTGGCATTTTTATTTTTACTATATGGCTGATCATTTCGCTGCAAAAATTTATGTTAGGGTTGTAGGCAAAACATGACATGAATCTGCTGTAATAATATAACACAACAATATGTGTGTAATTTACTGTAAACAATGCTGTAAATCAGAGGTACTGCAGAAGGTTGTTTACTTCTAAATTTAGCCAAAGGTTCTAATCAATATCATATCTTCTCTCATCTGTTTGAAAAAAAGAAAAAAGGAAAATCCTTGCATGCTTGAGCCATCTTTGGAAATCTTCAGCTCACAAATACAGCAACCAATTCTTTTCAGAAGTGTCACCTCAACATGTGCAGCGCATCTTGAAAAAATCAAATATTCAAATATATGAAAGTAAATTTTCTTTCACAGTTCATCTTAAAAAGTGAAACTCTCCTATATTCTCATTTATTACATGTGAACTATTTCAAGCCTTTTTGTCTTAATTTTGATTATTACGGATTGCGGCTCATAAAAATAAAAAATCCAGTATCTCAAGATATTAGCATATTTTCTCAGATCAATAAAAAATTACTATACAGGGGCCTCCGAGTGGCGCAGTGGTAAAGTGCTCAGGTTGCTTTGATAGTGGCCTTCAGCTCATTTTTCTTGTTGGGTCGAGTGTTTCTCATCTTCCTCCTGACTATACCTTGTAGATTCTCTATGAGGTTCAGTCCAGGTGAGTTGGCTGGCCAGTCAAGCACAGCGTACACAAGCACCAATATCATGGTCAGCAAACCAGTTAGTGGTAGAAGTCCTGCTGGAAAAGGAAATAGGCATTTCTATAAAGCTTGTCAGCAGACGGAAGCATGCATCACTCTTAAATCTCCAGGTAGACGGCTGTGTTGACTTTCAACTTGATAATACACATCGGCCCAACACCAGCAGATGACATGGCACCGTAAATCAACACTGACTGTGTAAACCTCACACTAGACTTCAAGAAACTTGGATTATGTGCCTCTCTCCTCTGACTCCAGACGTTCATGAACTGTGAACTGTCATGATTAAAATTTAAACAACCAAAAAAGGTTTTTCATTTCATTTCATTTTATATGTAATGCATCTAGAATATATGAGACTTTGAATTTTAAATTAAATTATAAAAGGAAATGAATTTCATTTCAGGATATTCTAATTTTCCAAAATGCACTAAAGAGGATGATCATAGGCATTTAATCTCTTATTTGGGTTTAGGTAATGATGAAGATGATGTGTGATGGTAAGTGACTTCAGATTTAGATGGACTGTAAATCAGTTTATGAGAGTATAAAGACATGCCACATTGAGGGAGTGTTCACAAATATCTGTCCAACTCCCTTACCTCACGCTTAAGCCTTCCACAGAGTTCAAACACAAACAAACAAAAAAATTCACTGTGGTGTCACACTCGAGTCCTGGAGGCTACAGTCCTTGACAGATCTCCTTCTTTGGAACCACCAACATCAGCCCATGAAAGTCTTGTTAAGTAGCTGATAAGTTGCCCATATTAACAGTCTATAATAAATGCAACATGTAAGCTAAACTTGATTTCTGATTGCTGAAATTATTCAAAAGCAGAACAAATAGTTAAAAGTCAGAAAAATCTATGCTGTTAGACTACAAAATAAGATTATAAAATAATTGAAAGTGGAGGTTATACAAATACAGGATGGAATTAAACTGTAAACAATAAAGCCTTGCTATAATCAGACTGGTGCTGATAGAAGCCATCACTACTAGAACAACAGATTAGCATGAACACCATCACAGATCAGAGGTCAAGGAGGGCAAGAACGGCAGGTGTGTAATTGATGGAAACACCTCGAAGAACTATTCCTGTGGAATATGGAACTCTATTCCTGTGGAATATGGTGGACAGATCCTGAAATGTCTTGATATGACAACTGAGATGGTCAGTCTCAGACATGTCATGAGATCAGGTAACTGTAGTAGCTGACTTGCAAAACATCATTTTATGTGTATGTGTATATGTACACATGTGCACCTTGGGGGGAGTGTTGTGCATCTGGACAATGTCTATGTAGCTCTGTCTTAAGTTGGGGTCACCCCCTCATAGTGAAGGACCTGCATCCAAATTGAATATGAGACAGGTTTTCCCAACTGATTTCCTGCTATAGTCTAGCCACCTGATTTTTGGATTTAAGATGAGTGAAGGTGAGATACTAATGTTCACACCCAGACACATCATAAAACCCATATCAACCCTTGTATTGTGTGCACAACAGCACAAACCTATGAGAAATACAACCCCTGCTCTCCGGTATGTAGTGGGAAAACCTGCAAGGTTTCAGTATGCCTCAGAGAAACGATCTATTCCCAAAGGTAATATGATATTGCCTGAGTCAATACCAAAGTCCAGAGGTGAGACACCGGCTGTTAGTGGTGGTTCCAGAGTCATGGGAGGAAATTTGATGAGAATTCCTAAATTGGACATAAACTGTACATGACTGGATATATTTCTAAAACTTGATGTTAAATGTAGGCTGCTAACATTTTGTCATCTGTGGCATGCTTGAGAGCCCAGGATGCCCAGTAGCTAGAGACCTGTGTAAGTAATTAATAAGCTTACTCTCTGAAGAGCCTCTAGAACATACACCTTAGCTGGCTTGTTTAGTGGTCTGGGATTATCAGTTACTGCAAATGATATTTCTGGACGAAGTAAATGGGATAACCAAGCTGCTGGGCTGCCCGATGAGGTCTGGCATAGATTATGCAAGACAGCATTATTTGGTATTCATTGAACCTTGATGAAAAGAAGATTTAGTTAAAGGACCTTAGCTCACTGAGTAAGATGCTATACTTGGTATATATACTTTAGGTTTCAGTGATTTGTGAACACAGTGGATGGATAATAAGACAAATCCAGCCCATGTCTCCATGCCTCCAGGGACAGATTAATGGCAAGGAACTCCTGGTTTCAGACATCATAATTTGTCTATGTTGGAGGCCGGTTCTTGATGAAGGCTATATACTTTCAGTTATTCAACTTTCAGAGAACACCAAGACCCCACTTCAAAAGCATTCCTATCATCAGCAGATGTGGGTTGTGGGGTCTGCTTGATGAAAAACATAAACTATTGTTGAATATTTCTGTTAGTAAGGTGAACCATGCTTTTGCAGCTAGTAACCAGGGTAGTTGGCATAAAGAGCCTTTGAAGATCAATACATTTATGCTTAGGTTTTAGGTGAACCTCCTCCAAACATTGTATGCAATTCTAAGCTTAGGTTTAGTGTAATAACATGGTCCACACAGTGAGACTGACACCAAAGGAACTATACTGAACCTCCTGCTTCAGGACATCATTCATTCCTAGCTGGTTCCTGGATCCTCTTCAACCCTGGAGAACATTTACCCTTATCCTGTACTAATATAGACAGCTGGTAAGTTTGCAGCAACTGATATTACAAAATCTATTATATATATTGGCAGAGTTACTCCTCCAATACTACAGTAGATGGGTACATGGGAACTTTGGATTCACTCACTGATACCTTAGATGTGGCCTCATGCATCACTCGGCAAACTTGACAGTGGAAGTTCTCACCTTACAAACACGACTCAATCTTGTGGCTCCTTTGGAGTAAGGTAGGTCACATCTAAGATCCAAGTGATTAAGAGTACTATTAAAGTAACAAAGTAACGCGTTATAGTACTTGGATTACTTTTTTGATGTAACGAGTAATCTAACGCGTTAAGTACTCAGTTATTTTTTCGAAAATGTAATCCATTATCCAGACAATTTATGTAATCCGTGAGCCAGACAGCAGTGATTCTGTTATTGTGTGTGTGTGAAAGGCATCCTGCAAGCCCTGCCCCTTCCGTTATTCCTGCTGTTATACCCCTATCTCACCTATGCGGTTTGACTATGCGAGGACCGATGCGCAGAAAAATGGGAACCTAATCACAGCGCCAAAACTCGCGGTGAATCACGATGAACCGTACTTACGGCCACAGTGCGAAACCGCATAGGTGAGATAGGGGTATTAGTAGTTAACAGGTTATGGGCCAAACTTTGCTGAGTGATGATGGTAGAGTAATTATAAAGGTCTTGACTAAAACAATGTGCATGAGGAAGTCTAACTAGTTACTTTTATCAGAAAGTAATGCTGTAATGTAACTGATTAGTTTTTAAATACAGTAATTTTGTAATGTAATTAGTTACTATAAAAAGTAACGTCCCCCAACACTGGTCCTGACCCCTTCTGTCCTCTAGATCTGCCTGACTCATCCTGATGACCTACTTCTGCTTGTTTTTGTCAAATGGAGACACCTCACTACTGTTGAAATTAACAATGGTTTTACTTACAATAGTATTCATAAAAATGGCTTTAGACTTGCTTGTGACTGTATTTGCTTCAATAGTTTTGAAAAGTTTCCCCAAGTCTTGGGGACGTTTATGTTAACTGAAATGCTGTTCCTGTTATACAACTGCCGTTTTGACCTTATAGAACAAAGTTACAGAGGGAATTAATTTACGGTTGTACTATCAGGTATCACGCAAATGAGGATGGGTTTCTCTTTCGTGTCTTTTTCCTTTCAAGGTTTCTTTCTAACGTCGTCTCTGGGAGTTTTTTTCTTGCCACCATCGCTTCCAGCTTCCTCATTAGGGACAAACGGCTTACGAGTTTGTTCATTTTTCAATTTATCTTCAGAATTTTAATTTCTGTATAGTTGCTTATAATTTGATTCCATAAAATATAGTTAATGTTAAATTGTGTGTATATAATATATACATTAAAAATACTGGCAGAGAAGATATTAAACAATATTATTACATTGAGTGCTGTTGATTCAATTGCTTTTTTTCCTGACATGCATGTAGTCAGCTCCAGCATCATGAGTGTTTTTATCAGTGTTATCAACTTAGTAACATCATTTGATTTGGCTTTTTTTGTAATTCTTTAGCAAATTTAGTTTAAAGTATAGAACCTAACAAGAAATCTAGCAAACTTCTGAGAGTCTTGCACTCAGTACAGCTCTTCAACTCACATCAACTCACAGCTGCTACTTCCTGTATATTGCTAGTTGTTGCCCAAGAGCTCAGAGATATTTAACACTGAAAGTGCCAGTACATACAATGATCAGCCATAACATTATGACCACGGATCTAATATTGAGTAGACCCTGATTTTTCCACTATAACATTAATGATATGTGTGTTCTGACACCTGATCTACACTAGCACTTCTATTGGATTGGACTACACGGGCCAGCGTTCACTCCCCATGTGCATCAGTGAGCCTTGTCCACCCATGGCCCTGTCACCAATTCACCGGTTTTCCTTCCTTGGATCACTTCTGGTATGTCCTGATCACCGCAGACCAGGAACATCCCACAAGAGCTGCAGTTTTAGAGTTGATACATCAACAACAGATACATCATAAATATATATAACCCAAAGTCACTTAAATCCTTATGCTTGCCCTTTTTTTCTGCTTTAAACACATCACCTTTAAGAAAAAAGGTTCACTTACTGCCTAAAATATCTCTCCCACTTCCAGCCGCCATTGTAACAATATATAAAAAATGTAGCTTACTGTGAGAAGGGCCAAATTGTGACGGCCAGACAACTGGGTCAGAGCAACTCCAAAACTACAGCTCTTATGGGATGTTCCCTGTCTGCAGTCGTCAGGACATAAATATCTAAACACATGGTTTTGTTTAGCATAGATGTGTAAATTTTAATGTTGTGAAACTTTGAAACTTCCTATAAGGAGATGTTGAACTTAATCACACTTTATAAAAATGTCAACTTCAACTACAATTTAAAAGACGTTCATAACATCTAACATTCACTTGATTCTATAGTGTTTTGCGTGAGACATGCTTGTTACAGACAACTGAAAATGCTTAAGAAACAATTTTCATGTGAATTGAGGTAAGTGATCGTGCAAACTGTTTTTGCCTCAAGTCCTGTCCTCAGCAGTTTTCACGAAAAAGTTTTGCTTATGCCTGAAGCAGTAATCCTGGAACTGATTCTGTTTTTGCAGCAACATCAAGTTCAGAGCCTTCAAGCAACAACAACTATATCTGCCATGGGTTTAGATTAACTATCAACCGACTGCTTTCAAGTCCACAGATCCACCCACCACAGGGAAGGCCAGGGTGAATCCTCATGCTGTTCCAGGCGACTCTTGTATCTAAAAAACCTGATAAATGTAACGGTTACCATGTGTCATGCTTTTGCATTGCCTTACAGTGCCCTAGGTAAATAAGCCATGTTGTGTCTGTAAGGATTCTGTTAACAGGTGCAACAGAGTTGGCCACAGCAAGCAGAGAATAACTGGGAAAGAAGTGTAAAAAGTGTTTTATAAGTGTTTCACTAACCTAGTGTTGCTAACAGTTACTCCAGTTAAAACTGGAGCTTCTGAGTTCTGCAACATGGTATCCAATGGGAGAAGAAAAACCTAGGCCCTCAATATCTCATCATTCAATAAAAGTTCCAAAATGGAATAGGGATCCTGGTTTATACCTAATATTTGATCGTGTTTGTGTGTGTGCACATGACGCGTTTCTGGGGTTTTTCCTGTCATTCAATCACAAACTTTATTTTAGGTCCTTCTAGGGTCATGTTTAGAAACTTGTTGATGTGTGGACAGCGGAAAAAAAAAGAAGTGTTTTTGGCTTGTAAGGGTGTGTCCACATGCGGTGTGTGTCCTGTGTTTGACACCAAAGATAAGATAAGATAAATCTTTATTAATCCCAAAGGAAAGTGCAGTTCTCTAGCAGGCGCTTGCAAAGTCTAATGCATTCAATGTTTTTTTTTCAGGCTTCTGATTGGCCAACACGGCTTTACAGTTAGGGTTAAATCAGCGCCGGGTTGTTTAAAAGTGTATTGATTACTACACTGTCAAAACAGGTCTAGAATAATACACAAGTGTGAAATTTGAGACACAGCTCCGTCTAATGGAAACAGGCTGATGTATATTTTTGTTGATGGACTACACTAGTGGAACGCGTCCGGAGTGTGAAAAAGACCGGAACAGACAAAAAGTAACTTATGTGGATGCGACTTCAGACAGGAAATATTAGTGTACTCAACTTATCTTTAATTTCTAATATTGAGTTGTAAAATAGGCAACACGGTGGCATTATGGAAAGCACTACCTTGCACCCTTGCAGGTCTCAACCTTGCACTCCCAGGATTGAGGGTTCAAGTCCACCTTTACGTCTGTGTGTGGAGACACGCAAAGCAGACTAACTGGCCCTGCAGTGTGTGAGACAGTGTGCATTTGTGCCCTGGGATGGTTCAGGGTGTACCCCGAGTCCCCAGGGATAGGATCCAACCCTGTACAGGATAAGCGGTATAGAAAATGAGTGAAAGAGTGAGCTTTAAAAGAACTGAATGACCCCATGATCTGTGATCCCATCAAATTTGCAGACTTCTAAGGAATAGCACAAGCTATTTTTTAACTACAACTAATTTTGTAATGCTAAATTTCCAACGTCTTGGTGGCATAGTGATTAGCACTGTTCACAATTGGGGTTCGAATCCTGCCTTGGGTCTGTGTGTGTGGAGTTTGCATGTTCTCCTCGTGCTTGGTGAAGTTTCCTCCAGGTACTCCGGTTTCCTCCGACAGTCCAAAGACATGAAGGTCAGGCTAATTGGCGTTCAGATGATGAGTAAATTTGCAACTAAATTTTTATAACATTTCCATCAAATTCACATCTTTATACTATTTTTTTCATGAGAGTTAAAAAGAATGGAATAGCAAAAGGTGTACTTGTATGGATGCGACTCCAGGCAGGAAATATTAGCGAACAAAATTCATCTTCAACATTTCAAGGTGCTGTAGTGGTTTGCACTGTGGCCTTGCAGCTCCAGGGTCGAGCGTTCGAGTCCACCTTCAGGTCTGTGTGTGTGGAGTTTGAACGTGCCTCCAACAGCCCTAAGACATGACGATTCGGCTAATTGGCATTCCTGAATTGCCCGTAGTGTGTGAGCAAGTGTGACACCACGTTCAGGGTGTATCCTTCCACGTGCCCAGAGTTCCCTGGGGATAGGATCCAAGCCTCTCGTTAGGCTTACAGGATAAGTGGTATAGAGAATGATTGAGGTATAAAATTATTTTATGACCTCATGTGGGAGGAAAACAGAGGAAACCCACCAAGCACGGGGAGAACATGCAAACTCCACGTGCACAAATCCCCAGGCGGTCTCAACCTCAAGTTTTCGGACATCTAAGGTAACACAAGCAACCATTTAACTACAAGTAATTTTCTTGCTTAGTGGTCAGCTCTGTCGCCTTGCACCTCCACGGTCCAGGTGAACCAGTCTCCATAATGCACACTGCTATATAAAGTGGAAACTTGGTTCATGAACGCCCCAGAGTACGATGGTTTACGGCCAAAAAATTTGCCTAAAATTTGTCTAAAAGTTTACAAACTCCTCCTTGGAGTACGACCCAAAAACCTTCATCTCAAGCTGCCGCTATCAGCTGAACAAAGGCATGAATGCGTCACGCAGTATCAGTTTTGGTCAGTCCGCGGTCGTAGATCACGCACATGCCTTTGCTGAAAAGGATCATCCGAACAAAACTCTGACACTTTGTGATATAAACAAAATACATCAAAAGTGAAATACTGTATAGTTCATAGTGACGAAGAGTGAATTAATTCTATTTTACATGTGTTTCTATGAAAAAAAACTGAATTGGGCTACGACCAAATCGGGTTCAACCAGAACTTAGGAACGAATTAAGTTTCACTGTAATGTTTTATACTGTTGTCACAATATCTTAAATTTTACAATATAGTTACATTAGTTATAATATCTTACAATATACAGTGGTGTGAAAAACTATTTGCCCCCATCCTGATTTCTTATTCTTTTGCATGTTTGTCACACTTAAATGTTTCTGATCATCAAAAACCGTTAACTATTAGTCAAAG
>JAOVVA010000004.1:23680404-23695035 GCA_028565275.1 Leiocassis micropogon | reverse complement strand
AACATTTTGTGTGACAAACATGCAAAAGAATAAGAAATCAGGAAGGGGGCAAATAGTTTTTCACACCACTGTAGTTACAATATCGTTCATTTTGTGCAATAACATCATTTTAAACTGTGCAGTATTGTTACCTAGTGCAATTTGTTTGAAAGTGTAACTACTGAATTGCTTTTCTTTCTCTTTTGTATTTATACACTCTTCTGTCCCTACTTTATATTTGCATGTTTCTAATTTAACGTTTGTAATATAGAAATTTCCTCACTATGGGATGAATAAAGGTATATCTTATCTTAAGTCTCCTGGGATGGACTGCAGGCCCCCCACCACCCTGTATACATGATAAATCGGTATAGACGATGAGTGAGTGAGTATGGTGAGTAAATTTTCAACTAAATATATATTCTATTTCTGTCAAATTCACATCTTTATTAATTCCCCCCTAGACCATTTCAAGTTCAACCTCAGGTTCTACAGATTCAGATTTCACTCCATATTAGAATCACTTGTCTTTCTACTTAACACCTTTTGTAATATTCCAGTGAACTGTGTGTGTGTGTGTGTGTTTGTGTGTGTGTGTGTTATAGTAGTAGTAGGCATGCTGGTATGTGTTTTCTTTTTCAGATCAGGAATTGTGAGCTAGAAGTATCTCTGTATACACACACACACACACTTCTGGGACTACCCACCACAGCCTGTGCGCGCGCACGCGTGTCTGAGTGTGTGTGTGTGTGTGTGTGTGTGTGTATATGTGTGTGTGAGATACACACTCGCTCGGCAGCTGGTGAATCAATCCGAAGTTGAAGTCAGGAGTGATTTTAACACCACCACCATCCTCTTCGTCCTCCTCCTCTTCCTCCTTGTTCCCAGTCGGAGCTCCAGTTGCAGTGTGTGTGTGGACGCTAGGCTGGCTCTTCCTGGTAAGAGAACCAGCGATGTTAGCGAGCTAAGCTAACCTGCTAGCTAATGACATGGTTTAAATGCTCAGTGGCGACTTACAACGTTCAAGTCAGGACTGGGAGGAAAGCCGAAACGCGTGTTTCCTAGGCAACGCTAGCAGAGGGGGGAGTTAGAGGAGATGAAGCTGACACTTTTGGGAATAAAAGAGAGGGTTTAGTTTAGCTGAAACTCTAGCTAGCTGGCTAGTTAGCTGGTTAGCATGGGTGCGTTGCTAGCTGTCCTGGGTGACCTGTGACTTGCGCAATTCATCAGCGTGGCTTAAAATAATGCCTTAAACTTGTTTACAGTAAGTTAAGGCGTGTGTCAGTTTGGAGGTTAGTGTGTGTGTGTGTGTGTGTGTGTGTGTCTGTGTCAGTCAGTGTCACACTGACATACCCTAGCTCTCTAACTTTCGTGCCATAGAAACCTCTTTAACTCGTTCACAGCACGACATTACATCGCCGTCTCTAGCTGGCCGACGTCACGCACGACATGTCCACTCGCATGACGTCATTTATTCGTACAATATAAACACCCTCGGCCAGCGCGTGAAGCGCGTCACGCGCCAACATGTACCAGATCGAGACAGAAAGTTAGCGCATGCGCAGTAGTGCCTCGACGCATTTTCACCTCGGTTACTGAAAAACTGATTTTTTTTTTTTTTTTTTTTGTGTGCGCGTCGTTTAACACTTGGGATAAACGTGAACTCTCATTTATTATTTATTACTTTATATTAGTAAAATTATATGTCTAAAAGTTACAGTTCTACATTAGAAATATGTTAACTAGCTAACTAACTAGAATTCTAGCTAACATAAATAGCAAGTCATGACTGGACCTCTGCGCATGCGTGTGCACCCGCCCCTCGCCACGCCCACATATTATACTAGTCACAATATCACTGTAATATCAAGCAGTCAACAGTCTATTTTTTTTAATTATTTTGTTTAATCACATATAGCTAGTTAAAGTGCATAGTGTTTTTTGTGTAAGAATGCATTACCTCAGGAGCACAAAAATACTTGGCTAGCATCCTTTTAAACTAGCTCTTTCGCAGCTAAACCAGATAAATCCTTCCATGTTGCACGACAGAAAATCCCTTTCCCGCTCTTTCGTCCAAAGACCGTGAGTTTGTGTCCGGATGATGCCATCTCCACCCAAAAGCAAAAAATGGCCACGCTGTCTGGGTGTGAAGGACATACTCCTGATAGCAGGCAGGTCAGCGGTCCAGATCCGATCCGAGTGACGGTTCTATCGGGACCCTGATTCATTTCTGATAAATGAGAATACATAATACACCAGTAATCTAGCTTCCCCCCCCCCCTTAGGTGGGCGTTACCATACATGTCACTCAACAGTGCCAATCAACATGATAGTTTACAGTCAGCAGCCATTACTTCAAGAAAAGGAAAGTAAACTATGAAAACTGAACCTCCAAAAGTAAACCAACAGATCAATATGTTTTTTCTTCCTGCGTTTAAAAGTTTAAAACCAGTTTACCTCGTATGTTCTGAAGCCGTTGTGCTAATAGAAAGCAGTTATGTGGAACATCACTATGAAATACAACATAAGTCATTAGAGCAAAAATATCCGCTGCAGTATGAGGTGAGGACGTGTAAAATAGTAAAATAATTGAAATCATATTGAAATTTAAAACTGCTTATTTTTATAGACTTATGCCTACGTATATAGGGATCTCAATCCTTGCACAAATATGATATGTGGACCTTGGCACGAAGAAAATTTTATTGTCCGGACCTTCTTAAATTTTAATTCATAATGAATTTAATAATTATTACTGCTCTACAGATGTGAAATATACTTGCGGTGTTAGCCAGCGGAGCGGGAGCCTGAAAGTGCTCTACTACATACATAATAAATATGTATAATAAATACATATGACCTTAAATCCAATATTTTGATTTATTTGAGACTTCTGTTAATTTGACATCCTAGAGATCCAATCTCCTAACCCCTCTCCCCCCCCCCCATCTACTCGTATGTGAAGAGTAAGACGAAGTAAAAACATTAAGAAATTAAACACTATTTGGTGTAATAAGGATGGCACTGTTTGTCAGAGCATGCAGCCAGAGCATTTTTGTGGATTATGTTTTAATAAATATGTATTGGGGTCAGGATTGTGCAATATAGAGTGACTTATCCTTTTTGTTTTCAGCACAAGCTAGACTGTACTGAACTGAATTTTATTTCATTTTAACCAGCTATACACACATGACTCAGGAAAAAAACAAAAAACATTCCCACAGGCAAAGAAATAGCACAGATTCATAAGATCACATGTTTTTATGGTTGTTTTCTGCACATTTTGAGAGTTCTTCTTTTTTTGCGACATCATTCCCATATACCGGTAGCAGTAAAATTGACGTGTGTTGAAAGGACTGATAACTTTGTGTGCAGTTTGATGTCTGAAGTCTCCTCCGTTGACATACTGTATACCGGCAACACTTCCTCAAAAGCAGTTCTCTTTAATCGGTCATTGCCCAATGCTGTGTTGGTGACGGATCCATGCCGCTTGAGGTTTAAGGGTTTTAACCCTCCTGTTTTTTTTAAAGAAGAATTCGTGCACCGTGCGAAACTGTGTGTCTCTGCAGATCATGTGCGGCAGTCACTTTTAACGGCAACCGGCGTCCGCTGCATTTACTTCCTCTCAGTACACACCGCTCCTGCGGTAGCAGAATAAACAGAGGAAACTGTCTGCTACTAGTTAATCAATCGCAGATGACATTGTGGACAGATTTTTTTAAAAGGGGGCTCAATACAATATACTTGATGTGTGTGGAAACACTGCTCTATGTCCCCTGTCAATCACAGTGACACCATGAGCGATCATGTGGAAGACGATGGATAGCATTATCCTGGCTTGGCATTACGCGTGAGTTCAGTACTGTATGTCCAGTAGTGTTATCTCAGCATGTGTCCATCCAGTACCAGTACCGCTCACGCTGCCATGACTCTTTGGGATTTCCATCCAAATCCATGTCATAACTACCTAATTTTTGACATGTAATCTGTTTGTTCTGTGAACCCGGTTTAAATGTTAAGGGTTTTGTTCAAGAGCCACTTTTTCACACCTTTTTCTCACCTCCCGAACTCAGATGATTGACAGTTTCAGGGATCTGACCATTGGTCCGCTTTAAAAAATGTTAGTTTGGGGTTCTCTTCAACAGAACCGCGGTACCGTCCAGGTCAGGTGTGGACATTATCCTCAGGGTCAGGGTATTCCTGCACAATCACCTTCGCTGCTTGTTGGAACCAAAGATTTCGAAAGATTCAAAACTGTGCGATTACGAGCCACGCCCACAAACGAGCCTCGGGTTATTCGTGGCAAGCATGAAACCGCTTTTCCTGACTTTCTGTCAGTCCTTAAGACTTGGTCTTCTCGTTCCCGAATTTAGCGTCATTTCTACAAACGCATATTAGACAACTTTTCCAACTGGTTTAGTGACTTCAGATGTTTACTAAGAAAAAAAAAGAAGAAAAATCTCAAAGGAAGCTACATAAACACAGGCAAGCTCTGGGGTTCATCATTTCTAACATTTACAGTAAAAACATACTTTTTTTTTTTTTTTGGTCAACTCCAGACTTAAGGAAACGGTGCCGTAGCTGGCGAACTTGGGAGATTATAATCATGTTTAAAAGGGCAGAGGAAGCCAGATCCACAACCCGATCCTCGCACAGAAGCCAGTCAGCCTACGCGGTGTCTGTAAGGCATGTTGTAATCAATTTCAGGAGCTGAAAGTGTGATCCTACGGTTCTAAACCATAACAAATTGTTTGTTTTTTAGGAAAAGCAGACTAGGGGCTTCCAGACGGCCGTGCATTAAAGCTTTAGAGTGGGGTCTGTCTGCGAGAATTCTCCTAAATTTCTCTTAAAGGTTATTTATTTTGTTATTTTATTTCTTTATTATTATTTTATTATATTTATTATATTTTTTTTGGACAGAAAAATGATTTTAGGTTGTCCACTTCTTGTTTTCATAAGTGATATTATCTTCAGCTTCAAACTTCACACAGGATGACGATGTTAATAAGGACAGTACCCAGATCTGATTCGCCGTAAAAGGATGTGATGGTTTTATTAGCATGGCACATTTTTATTTTTATTTTCACACTTACTGAGAGCTGAAGTTCACACAGATTGCCCCCATGGAGCCATTTTATTTCCTTTTCTTAGCTGGGGCTTCGGGGTGCTGCGCGTTTTGTATCAGATTCATTTCTACTTCTCTGGTCCTTTGGAAAGGTTTTTGTTCGGATCACGCTTTTTGAAGAGCACTTTTCAACAACTGGAAATAAACACACAC
Organism: Leiocassis micropogon; assembly: GCA_028565275.1. Taxonomy (NCBI): domain Eukaryota; kingdom Metazoa; phylum Chordata; class Actinopteri; order Siluriformes; family Bagridae; genus Leiocassis; species Leiocassis micropogon. Next base: position 23,689,778 of record JAOVVA010000004.1, on the reverse strand, counting down.
ACACACACACACACACACACACTTTGTGCTGAATTTCCCTCAATAAAATCCCATATAAATGTAACTGAGTTCACTGTGGAGCGACACAACTCTATGCTGTAACTATAGATTGTGTTATATTTACTGTATGTCTGACAAAAAAAAAACAACTGACGTGCATGCACATCCTACAAGAAATGAAACTACCTCCTTGTTTGCAGCATCTGTTATCAGTTAACAGATGGCTGTAGTATTCTCGCATGTCTGGTTCTGATTGATTGAATTAAATAGAACCGATGGGATTAGTGTATTCGACGCTTATTTGCTTATCAGTGCGTTATTTCTGTTTGGGGGGGCGTGGTCAAGACCTCGCACGAATCGTTTGTTTTATCCAATCAGCGAGATGCCCAGGAGAGGACGAGGGCATTAACACCAGTGTTAGTATAAGAATAAAAGCTTCGGAAAGCTGATTTGTTTGAGCAGGAGATGCGAGAGCCGCAATAAAGGACTAAAGTGCCGCTGCATCGCTCGTTTTAGGTCGAGATGAAAGCGAGAGATCAAGCTCGCCGAAACCACTTTCAGCAGCTGTGAACCAAAACGCGAAAGTAGATTAGCGTGTCAGTTAAAAGAGGTTAGATAAAAAAAAAAATTAAAAAAAAGTCGAATTTGAAAGACACTGATTGTGTTTTATATGAACTAAAAGCTAGAGATGGAACTTTTTTGTTTCCAGTGGCCTAATAAGAGCCGGTGTTGTCTTCTTTGACATGAACACAGGGCATAAATACAATAATGTATAAAATCAGTTCTAACAAAAAGAAAAAGAAAATATCGTTATATGTAAAAAAAAAAAAAATGTGAGGTCCGGAAAAAAAATCCATTCCATATAGATGTCTTATCTTTCTCACTTTCTCACAGCTATCTGGACCCTCGTTTTTTCCCGTAGTAACACTCGACACGGCTCCTGACGTCTCACAGGCCAGGATTCCCCTGCGAAAGGAGTGTGGAAGAACTTCTGTGTTTAGCACGTCTCATATTAGAGTTAAACAACATGCAGACAGTGTGTGTTGGGGCTCTAGCTAAAATATCACTCCTCCTTCAAATGCACTATTTTAGTGTTTATGTAAATGAGGGACCGCTGAGCCACACCCCTCCAAAGAACAGCAAAGTTGAGCAGCAAGCCAGGGGAGGGGCTCTTCTTATGTGAGGTCTCAATAGAGGGAAAGGACAAATTGCCTTGTTTAAGCTTTTAACAACACAAACATGGAAAAAGAACCGAAAAAGGGGAAGTTCTCATCCCTCGGGTTGTTTCTTTGTATCCACTCAAAAAAAATTTAAAAATCCAAAACCAGATGTTTTAGACATTTAAAAAAAAAAAAATTCTGTAGCTGTTGGGAGACTTTAGTAAGTAGGATTTGCTGTTTTGTATCGTACAAAGAATTTAGGTTTTCCTTTTTTCCTTTAGATTTGGGTATTATTATTATTATTATTATTATTATTATTATTTATAATTAATTTAGAGTTTTTGTCACTTATGCATTTAATGCCAGCCTGCCAACAAAACTTCCTTAAGGTTAATGAAGTTCAAGTTCCTCAGAGACCTATCGGAATGTCCAAAAAGTAATGTTTGGTGCAATAGGTCTCCTTTAAAAAATGTAGAGTGGCCAAAAATAAAAATCATATTTACATAATTCATTACACGTAATTCATTACACAAATGTCCGTCCAGGAATCCCTGACCCAGACCCATTAGTTAGGATTTTTTCATAACGGTGTGAACGGCAAAGGCGTCGTTAACATGTTCTCCAAAGCAGTTCAGCGGGATGCGGTAAGCTTCTGGTGCTAATTACGAATCGGGTCTGCCTGGTGAAGCTATGCCAAGTGTATGAAATTCTTTAGGGGGGGGGGGTTACTTTCTGGGGTAGAAAACAAGGTGGGCACTAAAACAAATCCCCGCTGAAGGTAAGTAAGTGTAAGCCTTACTTAACGCACAACTGTCTCTTCATGTAGGCTTTATAGCATTGGCAGGATTTCCAGGCCTTTTTTTTTTTTTAAGAAGTCGTGCCAACTTGCAGCTCGGAGACGTTCGCCAGCGTGGTTTGGGACGGAGAATAAGAATGTTTTACAGATGTTTGAAGCGAAGCACGGAAGTTAGCGGGGTACCGGCGCTGCTCTGGAGCGGGACAGTTGTTTGGCTGACAGTGAGCAGGCGAGGCAGGGGCGGAAACGCCGGCCTCGTGCCACCATACTGTGAACGGCAGGCGGGTGGCGAGCGCCGCTGACAGTTTAACGGGGAATATTTTACAGCAGAACGTACGGCATGCTGTAAACAGGGGGTGAATGTTGTAAAGCCTGTTTATCGCACTCGTCAAGCCTCCAAAGATAAGTTCTCATATTTGAATAAAGCAGATGGCATGGGCCAGTGAGACGAATTCAAAAAGGCTGGAGATGAAAGGGAGGCAGTTTGCTTTGAACAGCGAAGTCGCTTAAGTTAGCGTCTGTTAGTTCCCGGGTCATAAAGTATACAGGGATGTAAGAAATCCTGGGTTTTCAGAGGATTATTGTTATTATTATTATTAATAACAAAAATTTGCATTGATCATCCGTAGTCATCAACACACTACAGGCCTTCATGTTAAATGGGATATCATCAATTAAATGATATGGTTGCAAATCTTTTTACATATTTCACTTAAACCACAGTTGAACATGGTTACAAAGAGCAACAAAAAGTGATTAGTCATTAATAAGTAATTATAAGACTAAGATTTTTTTTTCGTTTAAGTTTTATTCAAAGTTTAAGTTTTATTTGAGCTGCACTAGCACTATTGAGAAACCCTACTTTTGTCTCTCCGTCCTCATTTAAAAACAAGGCTGCTGAAAAACAATGTCCTATATATGTATGTATTTATTCATGGGGGATTTTCTCTCTAATTTGGTCACGTTTAATTCTCACCCTAAGACCCATCTACTTAAGACATCCGCTACCTCCGACACTCATGAAGCCGGTGCCCGCATAGTTTTTCAAACTATATATAAGATATGAGATTTTATGATTCATGTATGTATAAATAAGACATGTACATTGTAGATTACTTTAACTTTTCTATGTAAATGCCTTATTTACATAGAAATGTTAAGGGAATCTACTGAAAAATATTATGCAAAACAAAAATTTTATTGGTTAATACATTTGTTAATCGGTTACATTCTTAATGGTGATTACTCGAATAACGATTAGACGTTAACATCCCTATAAGCTAATAAACAGACAATGCAGTTCCATGTTAGAGGATTAAAAAAGACTCCGTGTGATTCAGGCTGATTTCAGTCCGGATCTGTCCTCGACTGAGGGGGAAAAAAAAAAGTCCAGTAAATTAAACTGCCTACTGTTTTTCAATGAGCTCAGCACTTGTCTGATGTCAGTATTAGTTTTTGATTTTTAAAATTTTAGAATTTAAAAAAGTAAGTATTTTGACATCCTTTTGACTGCTGATTCGATTTATATTTGCGATTCTATAAGTATCACGATTTTACAAATATTACAAATTTTCTTTTTTGATTTTGTTACAATTTTAAAACCTTACACCGCAAAAAACGACGAGTCATAACTTTATTCAGCCGCTTCACACCTGAACTGAACATGAGTAATTAAACGTAGGCTGTTCCTTATGACATCAGTTTTCTCACTTACAAACCAAGTGCGGTATTTAAACACTACAAACTTTAAATACAAGAGTTTTTTCTTTTAACTTTAAATTGAATTAAGCAATAAAAGCTACATTGTTACTGAGCAACGTGTAACTCAACGTGTCATCTGCCAGAATTATTATTATTTCTAAACAAACTTGGTAAATAATTCACTCCTACCACACAGAATGAAAATGTGTAAATGTTTCAGAGTGCGCCACCTGTAGGATTATAAAGAAGCGGTGACGCTTTACTGCCTCAATCACCTCCAAAGTCTCAAAACTGTTGCAAAACCTTGGAGCTTCAGCGCTCGGTACAGAATCGGTTCTACCCGAGGCTGATCGGTCATGGACAATCAAGCTGTAACTCCAGCCATACAAGTAAAAATTTTTTTTTTTTTGTGGTTATACCTGAATTATCACACAAAAGAACAGAATCATAACTAAATAGATTTATTTCCCCCCATCTCTCGCTCCTCCTGTGGTCATTTTATTGTTTTTTTTATATGCATTTACAATTAGGCATTTGGCAGATGCCCTCATCCAGAGCCACTCACATATTTTTATCTCAATATATAGCTGAGTAGTTGAGGGTTAAGGGCTACGCTCAAGGGCACAACCGTGGTAACTTGTCTGTCGTGGAGTTTAAACCTGGGACCTTCAAAACTGTAGTCCAATGCCTTAACCCTTGAGATACCCTCTGCGAGAGTTTTATCACATCGTTGTTTTTTTCTTTGGTTACCTACTTCACTGATGTTATTCGTGGTGTATACTCGTCCCATGTTGACTAGTAAAAGTTATTTCACGTTAACTCGAAACCTACTTTATTTACTCTGACCGAATGTGAAAGAGACTTGCGAATTCACTCTAAAGCATATGAGATTAGCAGAAGGGGCGGGGCTTCATATGGTTGATTGACGACTCGCATTTGTGTAATATAATCGCGTATTATATAATATTAATATGGATATTTTTACATAGAAAGGTTAAGGTAATCAACTGAGAAATATAATGCAAAACAAAATTTTAACACATCTGTAATCAGTTGAATTCTTAATGGCCGTTGGCTAATATTTGAATCAATCAACCGTGCAGATATTTCATCCTCTACTTCAGTTAGTGTGTGCGTGCGTGCGCGCTCACGGCTCACCTTCCACTAATACTGCCATCAATTGTAAACGTGCTGTAATGCCAAGCTTATTAGTCTTCACTCCACGGACCTTACACTGAGTCATTCTTCAGCTCTCGCACATTGTGCTGATTGCGTACATCTCGCCACATCGCAGCGATACAGGTCTTACTGAATTCCACTGAACGCTGCAAAATCTCCCCCAACATCCTGTCAGCTAATTTAAGTCGTGTTGCACCGTGGTGTAAATTTGGCTGACGGGGCGATAACACCCAATCTTTTGCTCTACAGAAGATCAAGCTCATTGTCTTTCCTTAATTTAAATGCCAACCTCGGTTCCGAGCGAATTAATCGAGGTACACGGACACGAGCTCCTTATTTACACGTCATGTTAATTTACGAGCTACAAAATGCTTAAAATGCAATAAAATGCACAGAGGTCGTCAGGACGGTCCAGCGGATCGGATTACAGGGGAGTCAGAATTTTTTTATGCATTATTTATAAACGGGGCAAGTTTGTTTTCTGAATAATACATTCTTGCAAATTGTCGAGACAGATATACATGAATATAATGAAAAGTGAAAATAAATTGTTGTGCCAGAATGAATGTAAAACAGAAGGATTAGTGCTGACGGTGAAATTCCGCAGTCGTGTCAAAACGTTATTTTGAGGAGAAAAACTGATTCCGACAAAGTTTGATTATCGTGATTGTTTTATATGGTAATGTTTTGTTACACTGACTCCAAAATCATTTTTTAAAATGTATTTTCAATTGAATATATGTTTGAATTGAAGGTGGTAAAATGTTGCCGTTCCTGTATTATCCTGCAGGTGGCGTACTCTAAAGTATTGACGCAGAATAGCATTCTGTGTGGTAGGAGCAAAATGTTTCGTAAGTTTATTTAGAACTAGCGTTAGTACGCGTCGTTGACGGTTAAATAGTTTGTGGAAGTAGTTAAAAGGTTAAAGCTGAAAATAATCTAATCAGCTTTAATGTAATCAGTGATATTATTATTATTATTATTATTTCAGGTTGAAGCCTATGTACATGTCTATCTGTCTTTCTTTACGGCAGAACTCTCTGTCTAACTTATTAATACAAAGAAATATAGTGTAAGGTTGAGTATCTTACGCCTTGTTTACACTAAGTTGTACTTTTTTCGTAGTCAGACAAATACACTCCCTGTTCGGTAATCGGAGAGAGAATCATAAAAATATTCAGTTTGTTTCTTTACATTGAGACAGTAGCGCATTAGTAGCTTATTTTTAAGTAGATTATTAAATCCGGCACATAACTGTTCATAACGTCACTTTTACTCAACATTTTGATTTCACTTATGGTGGAGGTTAAACTCAATGCAAACGTTTCATTAAATTCTGTCCAGCAGTCAGATTAAGTGTAACACATGTGCAGTACATAATCTGCCACATAACTGCTTATAACTTCCCTTTTGTCTGACCATCGTACACACAAAACCTTTCTTTTATTTATATAGATTGTGGCGGCTTGTGGGTGCATTATCATCATTTCTGTGGCATCCACACACTCTGTGTATACACGGTACACTGTCACGTTAATTGGCATTGTTGAGTGACATGTATAGCCCACCTCAAGGGAAAAAGCGCTATATTTGTCCAAAAAAGCGCTAGATGCTGTGGCGTAATCCGGCACATAACCGCACATAACTTCCCGTCAAAAACCTAATGACCCATTAAATTCTGTCCAGCCAGTTTTGTCTGATGTGACAAAATCTGACTCCACGGACGTACATACATACGGACAGACAAACATACAAACAGAAAAACAATTTTTTCTGAAACCAAGATGTAATTGAAAAAGCGAGTTCTGACCAAACAAAAAAACTTTCTTTTATTTATATAGATTTTTAACAGTCTGTTTAAAAACTGGAAAAGCAAGTTTTTATTTCGTTGCAAGAGACCTGAAAGTCCTGTGCAGACAGGCACATATTTTAATATATTGAACAAAATTGAATAAAAGTTAAATAAATGTTTTGGTTGAAAAAAATGAGTCTAACCCTAATCCTAGAACTGTGATCTCAATTTCCATGGAGAAAAATCATGAATCACATTTTATCAAGAATCGTGCAGCTCAGAGATGCGCGACATAAGACACACATACTGTGTGTGGGAAGCTGTTGTATTCGTCCTGGTCTCGGATCGGAATTCTGAACCCTGTTCGAAACCTAAGGCAGTATGGATGTGGACGGACGCTGGGCGAGTGGATGTTAATCTTTGTGATCGTTCCTAATAAAGGTAACAATTGTTACAACAGTGTTGCGTTTGGATCGTTCATTCTAACATCATCTCAGCGTCATTCCAACTTTTGAAGTTAAAGTGGACATCATCACGACATCATTAAAACGCCCATCCAACGTTCAGGTTCCCACTGGGGTAACTTTTTGGTTTGTTAAATAAGGCTCAGCGATCTGAGGATCCGGGTTCGAGCCGCTCCATCCGTCCTCCGCGACCCCTCGACTGGAGCGGTCAAAAGAAAGTTTAAGTTAGCCGTCTTCGAGGCAGTTTGGTGCTGGACGTGAGCGCCCCAGGTGCTGCCGCCTGGTGTGTAAGAGTGGGCAGAGCTTATAATGAATATTGAAAGGAAATATCACTGTCTACGTCAGAGAAGCAAAATTCGTCTCTCTGGTATTTCCTGTTGCAAGATTTCAGACACTGATACAAAGTCTATTTTTTCCCCCGTAAATGCCCACGCGGCCAATTGTGAGTTCTCTTTTATTGTGCTTTCCGCTTCTGCATATGAGTGAAGAGTAGATTGTGGTAGAATCCCATCGAGTCCCTGATTGTGCCGTATTATACTCACTTTACACTGACATGAGGACAATAAACAGAAACATACTGGATATTTTATTGTCCCACTGTCTCCTGGGAGGTTCTTAAGCTATTGCTTCTCTTCTCTTTACAGCCAGTCCGTCATATCGATGAAAAAGTGTATGAGGAACTAGCGTATGGAGAGTTTTAGTGTTGAGTTTGAGGCCGAGACAAAGCGTCACTGGGGATTCTGGTAGCTTTCGAGCTCGTCCCCGTTCCGTTCATTATTGAACGAGATTATTCAGCAGATTCGAATCATTTCGCAAGTTTGTTGACGTTTTCTTTTCTCGTTTATGAACTTTTCAATTTAAACGATCACAATAACTACGGAATCGTCCACAAATAAGTCAGAATGAGGACCTTTTTCTAACATCTGACTCAGTATTCAAGAGCTGTTTAGTCTCGCTGGGTGTTTTGCTTCCCTCAAAACTTTAAGATTTCTTTTTTTGTTGGGGCTAACATTAGGTTTGGGTACCGAAACTTCTTTGCCAATATGGCACCAGTCCCTATTTAACCGGTACCTACTAGAACCAAATCAGAATGAAGGTTTCGGTGCCACTTAAATGCCGGAGCGATCGATTGAAATATTCGTTCTCTGGTTCTTTGAAACGGATGTGAGGAGCATCGTCAAACTCACCACACGTGGAGAATGATTTCCCGACTAAGAAAATGCACCTGAATGCAGCAAACTTCTGTAGTTACGCGAGTGTCCGTGTTGTTTCCACATTGCAACTTAAAAGCACAACTCGAGAAATGAGACCATGCAGTAATTCCACTTGCTCTGACGGCAGCAGCAGGTAGCGTTAGCCCTCTAAGCTAAACCTGCTTAAATTATAAAATGTCTAAAGCTGTGTTTCACAACTGTGTATTCCGACACCGTTGCATGCAACAAACGTCTTTCAACAATTGCATGTAAAGAGGAAAACACGTCAAACCTAATGAAACATTTAAGGACACACAGATGAAGTTAAAAGCAGAGGAAAGCAGCGTGTTTAAGGGCTTTTGGACATCAGCACTAGCAAAGTCAGGAGAGCTATCGTGCTTTGCCAGATAAGGCAGATATGGTCATAAATCTTGGTGCTTGTGGTAATTCAGTATGATGATGATGATGATCTTATGGATGCTCCCCATCAGGATGCGCTATTGTGGAATGCCAGATCCGTACGTTATTTTTGGCACGGGTTTTACCCCTTTCTCCTGTTTTAATCTATGCTTGGGCCCGTGACTGATGTTGACCTTTAACCCCAGTGGATGGGTCTGGGGCAGTTGCAGTGACTGGAACCTACTGTATGGCCGGAGAGCCATCTACCTCTGAGCCATCCAAGGACAGTATTACACCGGTTGAATATGATGGAGGGACGAGTCCGTCCTCGTGCTCAGTCTGAGAAAACGGTAGCGACGCCTCCCTACAGTGTCTACAGAAATTTCTCCATCTTCGCAATTAGTTCACATTAAAGCCTGGAGTTCCTGCTTTCGCTTTTATGACTGACAGTCCTGTTAAGTGTTCAGACAGCCTGACAAAATATACTGCTTTTTTTTCCCTCGAACCTACAGGAATGTTAAGTAAAATATGCCAATCAGAGTTGGTTAATAATCTCGGGCAGACCGTCACTCAAAACATTTTCACTCTTTGGTGCTGATCCGTTCGCAGTATTAGCGGTGCCTTTTAAGTTGTAACGACGCCATTTGCCAGACTCGGATGTTTGTCTTGTGAGTAGGTGTGGAGGACCCC
>JAOVVA010000004.1:23670056-23680304 GCA_028565275.1 Leiocassis micropogon | reverse complement strand
CCCCCCCCCCCCCCCCCCCCCCCCCAAAAAAAAAAAAAAAGTCGCAGGGATGTTTTCAAGAGGCTGCGGATGAGAAAATTGGACTCGAACGTAGCAAAAGTGTGAACCTAAGATCTATAAGAGAAACAGTTGTACCTCGGATGATGTCTTTGTAATTGTAAAAAGTGTTACGCAGGATTAGACGAAGCCTGTTTTAGGTGTGGGAAACGTTCCACGTTGTCTGGAGGTGAAAGGGATCTCCCCGAAGGCAGTGCAAAGAAAGGTTATCCTCACGAAACGTTCTGATCCAACCTTGCAGTCTTTTTTTCTTTTTTTTCTTTTTAAGGAAAGGGACCCTGACCCTTTCTTTATAGCTTTTTTTTCAGACAGCTTTATCAGGCACGGCCCGGTGACCCTGACTGACCCTGAGACGAGTTCATGTTTTTCTTTGTTTTTAATTGTGAAATTCTGTCTGATGGACGCACCAGGAAACTTGCTCATGCTTCAGATTTGTGTAGTAGCAAGTCCAAAGTATGTTGATGCATGTTAGGCAAAGTTTTTTTTTCCCCCCTTTCTTTCTTTCTTGTAAAACTTTTTAAAATCGTAACTTTCTGAACGCTCAGAAGTAGTTGAATGAAATGTTTGAGATTGTTGCATCATGAATATTCGTGAGAAACAGGCCACGAGCAACAGCTGTTGTTTTGTTTTGATATATGCAGAGTTTTGGCGGTAATGAGGACGCAGTGATTGGCAGGAATGTGTGGTATTAGCTGTCAAGATTTTGCTTCTCCAGATCCACCAGTAAAAAAAAAAAAAACAGGAACCCGTGTGATACGGCGATCTATAAGAGTGTAGGCTCGGGGGTTCAGCTAAGGATAGCTGACAGTGTCGGGGTTAGTCACGGTGGATGATCGGACCGTTACCAAACCGTCGACTTTTTGGTAAAAAAAAACTTGTCCTGAGTAGAATGTTAATTTAATCCAATATTTAAACGTGATTATTCGAATTATGCGATGTTTACAGTCAAATTTATTTAAAGCGGCAGAATTTCATACGTTTCAAAGGAATAAAAACTACTAAAAGGATCGTAACACTGAAATACTGTGTAACTTCTTGTTGATTGTTTAAAGGCAGTAATAAAAAAAAATGATACCTGCCAGTTTTTTTGCTGCACACTCCAGCCCACTAGGTGGCGGTATTGCACCAACCACACACAAACTCAAAAAGAAGAAGCAGCAGTACTCTTTCAAAATGAGAGTATTTGCAAACGATTTGGATTTTCTGCTAAAGTCGGGTTAAATTTTTTATAATTTTATTTTGTTTGTATAGTATGTTTATCTGTAAAGTTAAAGAGGAATTAGAAGAAGTATGAACCAATAATGCATTAAAATTGACCAGCAACAAATCAATTAAATTGCACACATCGCTGTTAAAACACATTTTGTGCTTTTTTTTTTTTTTTTTGGCAAAACCTTAGAAATAGTTTGTAGGTTCAAACCTTTAACTGAATAGACATCAGAATCTTACAACTAATCATCATCTATTTAAAGTTTTTGACGAATATGCACTCGGTCAGATTTTTTTGTCTGACTCTGTATATGCGGATTTCCTTCAGGATCAATAATCTATCTATCTATATGAACATATTCAATCATTTATTCATCTTCGTTCGATTCCCACCTCGGGGATTGTGTGCATGGAGGGTTTCCTCTGGGTACTCTGGTTTCCTCCCACAGTCCAAAGACAGGCAGATTAGTGTGTGAATGTTGACCGGAGGTCCGTCCACAGATGTAAAAATAGGAATAAATACGGTCACCATTGACCTCCACGTCCTAGTTGGACAGAGTTCCTAGATGGATTGATGTATACAGAGAGAGAGCTCCATCCCTTAGCGTCTTTCATGGAACTTAGACTGTTTGACAGGAAGCGCATCCCAATGCAAACAAGGGTCAGTTTTCCAAAAAGCTTTCCTCAGTGATGTTTAATCTTTTTTTTTTTTTTTTTTGAATCATATTCTACAAGGTTGTGTGTTCATAAAGGATGAAAAAATGATTATCGCATCTATAAATCATCTTGATTAGATGAAATAATTCAAATCAAAGGTTAATTGGGGAAAAATCAGCGTTAACGAGTTTGCGAAACGATTCCAGCACGTGTGCTACAGCGGCGTGTAGGTGACTTGTATCTCACGCACTGTTTTAAACAATAAGGTACAAGACGTTACGGTGCGTCGTATCGTTATCAGATTGTGCTGCTGATGTTCTCACCGGCTTCCGTTATTTAAAGCCGTCATTCTGAGAAACAAACCACGGTTTCTCTAATGAAGTATTTGCATCGGGGGCGTTCAAGACCTCGTCATCAAACGACATCACTGCAGCTCGTTCTCTCTCCGGCCGTAATTAACCGTCCCCGCTCCGTCTCGCCACTATAAAGCACCTGCTGGCTTGACGGCAGCCCAACAAAAGCCTCAGGTCAAGCCTGATTCATTACACCGGTGCTCGAGTGGCGGCCTACAATGGGAAGACGGCGAGACGGGCGCGTTCTATTGCTCCCGTGCCAAGTCGTCGAAAGCAGCCTTTTGAGTCGGAGAGCGTGAGAGCCTCACAGCTGCAAACACTTCAGCCTCGTGCTTCATGAAAGAGCAGGCGAATAAATTGGTGGGCGCGCGCACACACACACTCACACACATACACACACACACACACACACACACACAAACACAGAGGTCTGCAGGAGCAGTTCGTCCTGATTGCTTTTTAAAAGGGAAGCAGAGGAGAAACCTGAGCTGGAACCGAGGTGAAGAAGCTTCTCGAGGGAGAGATAGTGGTGAGGAGTCGGGCGTAATGGCATGACCTGGGCCACTTGTGGGCACGAGCAGTTATAAATCAACCCTAGTCCTCAGACACAAGAGGCAGTGTGTGGCTGCGCTCTTGACTTCTGCTGGGGAACAACTGTTACCTTATGAAAGTACGAAAGTGAGACGTGTAAAGAAGCCAAAAGGCTGGAAAGCTAGTCTGGGGTTTTCACAAAACCCTTATCAGCACTCGTCCTTTCATCATGGAATCAGGAAAACAGCTGGTTGTATCAGTCTATCAGTAATCCAACATAGATTTTAAAATGATTAGAGGTTTTGTGGTTTTGTATCACACACACACACACCGCTTGGAGCTCTGGCCAAAAATATCAGATCGTACAAGGTTTATTTATTTATTTATTTTGTGTATATGTGAAATTATTTCTGAAATCAAATCAGATTAAGCATAGGGAACATGTGTAAAAGTATAAAATACAAAATGTATTAGTACACATTAGTACACAAAGTATTCTGGTGGGTGAAATGTACGTGCGGTGGTAGCCCTTGGAACGGCCCGGCATGTCGGATCACGCAGAGGACGTACTATGTTTAAAAAAAACGTGTATAGGGGGGTCAGGATTGTGCAGTACAGAGTGAGGTATTATTTTTATTTGTTTTTTTTTTTGCATATTCAGCACAACCTAAATATGCAATATGGTGAACTGAATTTCAGTTCAACAATTTTAACCAACTTTGTTTAAAAGTCACAAAACATGACTCAAACATGAAAAGATAAGCAAAAAATTAAGAAATGGGTCACATAGGCAAGGAAATAGCACAGATGCACGTGATCACGTATTTTATGGTTGTCTTTTTGACCCATATAATAATAAAAATGTGAGCATTTTGAGAGTTATAGATGTTTGCGACAAAATTCTTATATTCTGGTAGCGCGAAAAATTTACGCTTTTTAAAAGTAATGGTAACTTTGGTTCTACATTTGGTTCTGACATGTCAGAAAAAAACCAAATGGACAGTTTGACGCCCCTCTCTCCATCAAATATCACTTTAGACATATGGAATTTGCACAAGTTTGGAAAGTCAGATGAGCAAGTTTATATAACAATACAAATCAGCGTTCCGTCTTTAGCGCTAATGCGCCACCCAGGATCAGATTTCTCAGAATTTTAAACCAGACGTCCCTGTGTTTGGGTTTTGTTATCAACATGCTAGACAGCACAACTCAAGTGAGTGTTTTTGTTTTCTTAAAAACAGAAAATAGTATAGTCAGGATGCTAAAGCTAATAGTTGTTTATACATTATAGCATATAAAGGTAAGAAGTTTCACTTTGGTTATTTCCAAAGCCATGTTGATTTGACATCACTCCTAAAAAAAAAAACAAAAAAAACCCTGAATTCCAGTTCTGTGCAAAAGTCTACCAAGGTACCATGTGTTTTTGAGTACAGACTTTGTTCCAGATCTTAAGTATTAAGTATTGTTCCAGATCTTAAGTATCCAGATCTTAATCATTGCTGATTTGCAGACATCAGTATTCCACCAAAAAAAATAAAAATGGAAGCTGTCGGGTTTGGCATGCCAAAAAAGAAGCAGGTGCAACAAAATCCTGAGAAGAACTGTGGGTGATTCTGTAGGATGTTCAAAATAATAAGCATTAAATGTTTAATGAATAGAATAGCACTCTTGTAGTGCATGTGAACTACGGAGAAATATTATGCAAAACAAAAACCATCACTGGTTAAACTCACAACAGCAATTCATTGATTAACAATTAATGATTAACATTTATTTGTTTTTATTCTTCCCCTTTTGCACTTTGAGTACACGGCTGAGCCGACTGTTGGCGACTCGGTAACTAATCAGCTCTTCATATCATAAAAATGATCTTTGTTTTTGACCAGTTTGATGAGAAAGATATTGTTAAACCGTGTTCTAGAGGATCTAGGTGTGACACTACAGCGTGTCCCAAAAAGGGAAAGTTAACACTTAGTTCATATTTGCTTTATATTCTATATTTTTCAGGCAGACAAAAGAAGCATCTATTGAAATCATTCTCATGGTGAATCAGGAAGCTGTCACACATTTGAAGTGCAATCGCATGAATCACACCAGATGTGTTAACACGGGTTCGTCTTGAGCATGAGAGACGTGTGCGTGTTTACAAAGAAACGGCTATCACGTAGAAGATGTTTTGTAAATAAAATTGCGTTTTACAAAAAAAGTGTCAATATGCATGGAGACATTGCGGGACAGCATTTGGTCCATTGCAGGACACAAACATATATATACACAAACTGTATATCATGAAGGGGGAACACTGCTTCGAGCTCTGCCTCGATCCTGAGCTCATCTTATTGTCTAGACATGGATTTGTCTCGGGTTACCTTACCAGAAGGAGACCAGGTAGACAATAGAGGTGAGTATAGGGGGCCTTGCTATTGACGCAAGTACATCTCGCGTCCTGTGTTTATTGTGACAGGATTCAGATATGTTGTTATCGTCCTGAGCAGACGTCTTGATTTGCTGAACCTGGGATTGAAGGGACCGTCTCGAGTTCTTGAGTTCACCATGAGCTACGTTTACATGAACAATATTTCTTCAGTCTGATTGGAATCATTCTGATTAGATCATTCTACTTAACTTTGTACATGGACGCTGATTCGATGCGGTGTGTGTTTACATACACACACTTGGGTCCTTAGGTCTCGTCTGGGATTGGTCAGGGGCTTTACTGCGTGTGAAATGCGAGCCAGTCAGAGCTCCGTCCTCAGCCAGAGACCCAGTGGATGGAAGTCTGAAGTGAAGACTGGGCAGAGAGAGAGAGAGAGCTGTCGGTTCTCAAGGAGTTGAACAATCAGAAATGGAAACACAATTTTCTTCCTGGAAACTCGTCACGCACCTGATGTTCCCCCCCACGTGGGGCAACAAAAGAATACATTAATTCCAACAAGAGAGAGACAATCGGATCAGGTGTTCCGTGGCTAAGATTTCACTAACACTCGGATTATCCCTCTCGTTTCAATCGGGCCGGATCAATTCACACATTTCCTATTAGAATGAATATTGGGGTCCCTTCAAAATGTTCCGATTGATGCAGTATAAAGAGATATCAGATGATGCTCCTCACACTTGATCATTTTTCAACCCTCTTAACTGTTGGTTTGTTCACACCATCGTTCACTTTTATTTTTCTGTGTGCTTCGAGTCATTGACTCACTTCTGAGTTGCGCAAACGCGAAACAGTGACGTACAGAGACAAAATAAGAAGAAGTAGAAGAATAATAAGAAGAAGCGAGTTGCTTTTCAGTAGCAAGGGTTTTCGTGCATTACTTCATCACATTGGTTAATAAATCTGCCTCGGCTCTGAAAAACAGGTCACGCAGCTCACGCAATGCCACCGAGGCTTCACTATTAAATCTGATGGTATCTAACAAGAGGTGATAACCTTTTTTTAAAATTTTTTTTTTTTAACACATTCAAGTGCTGTACTTTTATAAGAATAAAAAAATATATATCGTTTTTTGGTGACCGTAGTATGACTCAGTCTTACTTTCATTAAGAGGGAAAGCTTGTGTTCCTGTTTTTTTTCTTTTCTTTTTAAAGAAAAGCTTAAGGCTTCCTCTGATTAGTGAAGTTCTTGTGAAAGCCACAGCCACTATTTCTGCTCGACTTTTTTTTTCTTTCGTGGTCTGCGTGCAAAGCGCTGGTGCGCACACAGTGCGGAATGTAAGCTGGTCATTTGATTACTGGTTTTATTGATGTTAGTGAAGGAGGCACAGTGGCGTAGTGGGTAGCATCGTCGCCTCGCACCTTCAGGGTGTGGGTATGTTTCTCAGCTCGGAGTCTGTGTGCATGGAGTTTGCATGTTCTCCCTGTACTTGGTGGGTTTCTTCTAGTGTAGGTTAGTTGGTGTTCCCAAAATTGCCTGTAGTGTGTGTGTGTGTACACACTATGGATTGGCACCCTGTCCAGGTAGTACCCTGTCTATAAAACTTCACCATAACTGCTTCTTGGTGACACTATGGCACCTCTGGTTTCCAGAGTCGGGGTTGATTCCTGCCTAGGGGTTTGTGCGGGTTAAGTTCTTCTCATGCTAACTTCACCATAACTGCTTCTTGGTGACACTATGGCACCTCTGGTCTCCAGGGTCGGGGTTGATTCCTGCCTAGGGGTTTGTGTGGGATAAGTTCTTCTCACGCTTGGTGGGTCTCTCCTCCGGGTTTCTCCCACAATCCAAAGACATCATTGGCGTTCCCAAAATTGCCCATAGTGTGTAAGTGTGCATGCATTATCCTCTCAGATAGGCTCCAGGCTTCTCGCGACCCTGAACAGGCCAAGCGGTATAGAGATTGTGTGAGAGAGTGATGGTATTGACGAATGCCTGATCCAAAATGCCACCTCACACACTATTTTTTTTTCTTTCTTCTAGTTAATCATCTGAAGGTCCTGAGGATCCTTCAAAAACATTGAAGGATCCTCTTGTTTCGCCCCTTTGTTAATCATCCTCTGCGAAGTCATTTCTGTCTGTCTGATTTTTTTTTTTAAGGGTTAACCCCGGGAACTAGAGTTGCGAGTAAACAATGCCGAAGACACGGTGTCATCCTAAACCTGCCATTCAAACCCGCAGGCCGGAGTTTTAGGCTTAATTAGCATTATTAACCTTCACAAAAAAAAAAGAAAAAGAATGAGGCAGGTTTTATTTTGCCGTGGTGACAGCTTGGGCTGTATGGCTCCGTTCTCCAGCATGAAGCATTTTAATTGGCTCCAGCTTCATGCTCTCCACACTCCTGACGACATGGCGGGGGCGGATGCGCTCTGAGGTGAGCGACATGCAAATGGCCTTTTTTTTTATATGAAGGTGAGTGTGAGTGTGTGTGCGTGTGTGTGTGTGTGTGTGTAGGGGGGGTTCAGTTCTTTTCTCTTCATATATCTTTGCTTGCTATGGCAGAGCACTGAGCTTCCCCGTGCCGTGCAACACCCTCGTGTGACAACTGACGGATCATTAAAATTTTTGATGGCTGCCGTGTACAGGCCTATCTACAGCCGCGAGCTCGCGAGCACGCCGCCGCTGGCGCCGCCTTTTGTATTTGTTCTGTCACCAAGCAAAGTTAATTTTATTCCCTTTTTTTCGCTCGAGACGTTTAACCGTTTCCGGGTTTTATTGTCTTTTGTTGGATTCGAACAGAATTAGGAGATTAAATCAGGGGACGAGTGTACGATCGAACAAATCAGTGTTCAGAAAGTGTTTAGGGGAACTTGCGCACTTGTTTTTCGTACAAGAAGGTACAGCAAGAACAACACACGTGTATATATACACACATTTATATGTATACTGTATGTATGGGGTTGTGCTCGTAAAGACAAGTTTTTTTTTTCTTTTTTTTCCTTCCCTTTTCTCAGACAAGTTTTTAGGATTAAAACGGAACGCTTGCCGCTCTCCGACTCGGCGGCTCCATGACAGGTCTCATTATCACAGTAGGTGTCGTGTTCTCACTGGCTAGGGTTCTGCGACAAGGTGACGCCAGACAGCCATTTCCTTGGA
This sequence comes from Leiocassis micropogon, assembly GCA_028565275.1. Classification (NCBI taxonomy): domain Eukaryota; kingdom Metazoa; phylum Chordata; class Actinopteri; order Siluriformes; family Bagridae; genus Leiocassis; species Leiocassis micropogon. The sequence goes on along the minus strand of JAOVVA010000004.1, from coordinate 23,671,970 downwards.
AGCATGTGATTGCCAGAGTGCAGCTCGCTGCTCTAATTCTATTACCAGATTCACAGGCGTACCTCGAGCATAGCGCGAGCGCCGAAATGGTGAGAAGTGCGACTTGTTCGTGTGATTTATTGGTGTGTTTCTTTTTCTGACAGGGGTGTAAGGCACCGAGCGCCTGTCAGCATGGACGCCCAACTACAAGGCCAGCAGCCACCCATAGCAGTGTTCCAACCGCAGGTAAGTGCACGTACACACACACACACACACGCACACACTTGATGCACATTTGATGCGCGGAACGAATTAGGATTTTACCATTAAGGGCTGTTTCTGGGGAAAAAAAAAAAATGACCAAAAAAGGTAAAGGTGCTGTGTGTCCCCGTGTTGTTAAGGCGTAGTGATGACCGACATCCTACGCTAATAATCTCTAATACTAGAGTTACACTCGGACCTGGTGTACGATTTCACCGCACACACGCACACCATCACAAGGCCAGAACTGCGATGTGTCTGGCACGAATCAGCCACACACTTGGGGACGTCTAAACCTGTTCGACGTGATTCTTGTTAAATTCAACAAAATGTTTTTAACAAGGATTTAACAATTCCAGATTCGGGCTCATTTGGGAATCGTTCATATTCGTAACGACCTGCCGGAATGAAGAAAAGCAAGAAGCCATGATTGGTTTGACAGCTCATGATCAGCGTGCGATATTGAGCTGTGATTAGTGCTGTCCTTCGTTCCGTTCGTCCCCTTTTTTCTTCTTCCTGTTTTACCGAGAACTTCGCCCTCGCCGGCTCACTCTCGCCACTCGCCCCCTTTCCACATCTGCGCCGCGCCGAATCTCTCCAACTGTCAGTCTCCCCGCAGAGAGACAGGCGGTGGTCTGCTCGCACCGTCTCCCCGTTCGTCTCCTCCTCTCTCCTCCTCTCCTCTCCTCTCCTCTCCTCTCTGCTCCGGCTCCTCCTGCGTGCCGGATGAGAAGTGATAATGAGATTCTGCTCTCTGCACAAGCAGCGCTTCCCGCGCACAAAAGCTATCATGTGTTTTTCTCCGTTGCACCGCCGGAGACAGAGAGGTGTTGAAGCTCGTCTCTCTCTCTCTCGCGCTCTCTCTCTCTCTTTCTGTCCTGTGGTGTATTTCTTTCTCTCTCTCTTTCGCTCTTTGTTCCTCATTCTCAGTCACTCTTATTCTCTTTAAACAACTAATTAATCCACTGATTGATTTTTTTTTTCCCAATACATATATTACATTTCCCAGATCTTCACACTACCTCGCCTATCCTGAGGTCACTTTTTTTTTTTTTTTCCAAGGTAGGTGTTTAAAAGGAACCGAGCACTTAAAATGTCAGCTTTTTTTTTTTCCTTTCATTTTTTTCTCTTTTTATTTGTTATATGACCAAAAGCCTGGGAATAATAACCTCGTCCAAACCTTAACAGTTCCCCGATTAGCCATCTCACCTCCAGTCTCGTTGTGTTGGAGGTGTATAGATTTCAGAAGGTCTGCAGCGGGGTGCTAAGGTATTTGATCGGGTTTCTGTGGTCTGTGTCATTTATTATTTGTGAAGCTGTAAGGCAGGGGAAGAACAATATCTATTGTGAGCCTTGTGCTGTAAAAAAAAGCTTTAAGAAACCCTCTAAAATAAAAAGAAATTAAGAAATAAATAGATTTTAAGGATGGGGCGATATGACAAAAATATCACATCATGATTCCATACACACCACGATATATACACTTATACACTGACAGTGATGAAGTCTTATTGCAATTAAAACAGACAACCAAAAACCTAAACTAATACTATTAATAAGTGTTCATTAGTAATAAATGCATTTATAATACATTTTTTATTTATTTAAAAAAAAAAATAATACAAAAAAGACGCTACAAAGTCAGATTATAATTTTGTAAAAAGTTGGATTAAA
>JAOVVA010000004.1:23651290-23669956 GCA_028565275.1 Leiocassis micropogon | reverse complement strand
ATATAATAACATCAATATATATAATATACATCAGAAACACACCTTGTCTCTGTAATTATTACCATATCATGCCCTATTACACACTATTAATTATATTTTTTATTATACAGCGCTTTCAACAATGGACATTGTGTCACAAAGCAGCTATACAAAACAAAAAATTATGGTTATAAATAAAAAATAAATAAATAAATGAATGTATAGCTTTATAAACGGGCATGCCAGAGTCTACGGTGGCGAAGGAGTCGAAAGAATAAAACCTCCCTGAGATGTCCCAAGGAAGAAGAGGAACCTGACTCCAAAAAGAAACACGTCCTCACTCGTGTAATGTGTTATTAAAATTATTATTCTTAAAATAAAATACGTGGCATTTCATAACCAGAACTATCTATCTATCTATTGCTATCATCTGGTTTGGACTGGAAAAAAAAAAAAAAAGAAGAGAAAGTAGAAAAGAAGATAAAATTTACATGCAGTCAGACATTTAATATTGCTGGTGCTATCATAACGGTAAGTCCCGAAGGTATAATGCATATGCATTAGGTGCAGTAGATGAGCTGCATATTTAATGTGGAAGGGTGAGAATTTTCAGACGCGATTTTTGATCGTCACTTTGGATTTTTGACAGAGCAAAAAAAAAAAAAAAAAATCCTGCCGTAAAGCAAGAAGCAGGGATCTAAACACTGAAACAGAATGCGGAGAAGCAGAACCACTGTCTGGGGGTAAAGAAAGCATAAATATTGCATGGGGCAGCCTGATGAAAAGGATGGGAACTGGATCTCCCGCGTGTTGCCTCCCGCCTTCCGTTTCCTTGCCCTGTCACTCCCACCAAACCGCTATTCCTCCCACCAGCATCGGCGCCAACCCCGGCTCGCTGCTCTCGCACCTCTTCGTTGCTTGTGTTGTCCTCTCGCTGGCAGCTTCTGGCAGTGTTGTGCTGTCATCTCACACCTAGTCCTCCATGCTGCTACCACCCCATCCTCCATCGCTCCAGCGCCCGCCACCCCCCTGCCCGCCCCGTCTCCCGTGTTCCTGTCACTGAGCTCCATGCTTGTGTTTCTCTTTCTCATACCAGTGTCACCAGTGGCCAACCCTTAGTATGCCGCCCTTCTTGAAGTAGAACAAACCGCTTTATCGTGTCATATAACGTATTAATCAAGCTCACACTTCTACTTTTTTATTTACTTTTTTACTACTTCTTTTTATCTCAAATCAGTTACAAAAACACACTGGTTCTAGGCTCGAGCCTAGGAATGCAAACTTAGCGGTTTTCCCAGATCTTTAACATTCATCCGTTAGTTTTCCCTTAAGTTATTCATTGGCTGTGCAATTGACATAGTCGCACATTAAGCTGGATTTTTATAGTCCATTTATTAACACTTTATTAGGTTTGTGGCCACCTAATCATCAAACATCCAAATCCACAGTTTGTCCCCCTATTCATCTATATAAGCTCCACTCCTTCAGGAAGTCATCCCACTAGATTTCCAAGTATAGCTGTGTATAGGATTTGTGTCTGTTCAGATACCTGAGCAGGTGCTGATGCTGGTAAGGGTGGGGGTCAGGGGTGCAGTCGGGTTCCAGTTCCTCCCAAAAGTGTGTTGAGTTTGAGATACAGGGCACTTGAGTTTCTCCACTCCAACCTTGACAAACCCATTCCAGGGCACTTTCGTACTAGGGATGATGGCAGGTGGCAGTATGCACTGAGTTGGTTTGCGAGCTGCTATTAGAGACCGAGATGAAGGGAAGGAGGAAGGTGATCATCACCCTACGACTAATATTATTGGTATTTCGGAAAAAAAATTCGGAAGAAAGCGATGCTTTTGTGTGCCTTCTTACTTCATCAGTTATTGGCACCTTTAGCACACACACACATTTCAGAGAGACAGACGGCACTGGTGACATTGTGACTACTTCCTTCCTCGGGTACAGTTGCCTCCCGTAACTGATTCGATCCGTCCTGAGCGTGGAACCATTGAGTTCTCACCAATCAAAATAAACCAGACTTTGGGGGGAGGTGTTCTCGAAAATGGTCCCGGGGCCCTAATGTGAAAACACCCTTCGTTCCAGTAAATGGAAATTACAAGGCCTACAGCAAAGACAGACATTTTATAAAATTGTGTGCTGCCAAATTTGTAGCAAATAACAGTTTGCAGAAGAAGCACATAAGGATGTAATGGTCAGGTGTCCACATACATATGGTGTATTTTTTTCTTTTTTTTTTCTTTCCACAGTGTAATTTATACACCATGCTTGAGTGTCTGTCTCTTTTAGAGTGACCAGCACGTGGCGACTGTGGGGTCAGTGTCTCCTCTGCTCTCCACCTGCCTACACCCCACTGCTTATTTTTGTTTTGTCCCTCTCTCCCGCTGAGAAAAAACGAGCCCTTTGTTCCTCTCCACCCTTCCTCAAGCTGTGATCTGTACAAATTGTGCCGCGTCTGTGGCATGCGACCCCGGCGGCCATGGAGGCTTTTTCTTCCGCTGCGCTTCATTCCTTCTCGGCCCAGCGCTTTAAATTGTGTGACAGAGCAAGGCTCGGATGAGACGGCCTGTCAGTCAGCGCGCCCCGCTGCCCTTTGAAGGCGAGGCCAGGGGACGAAAAGGTGCGGCAAATGGCCTGTGAAGTTTACATACACTGCCCACTGCTAAACAGATTACCGCTAATGAAGTGTCTGGAGCTCGGGTGGCGTCAGGCCTAATCCTGGCTGGCAGCACGTCCCTTCGGCTGCCAAAAAAGCCGCCACCCTCTGGCCCTCTTCCGCCTCCCGGGCTCAGGGAGGTGCCCGTCGTTAATCAGTCCGGATAGTGCGCAAGCTGACATGCAAATGTAGGTCATTGCATATGTAAATGTGTGATTAGCGAGCTGCATGCCAGGACACATTAGCACAACTTTGCTCTCAGCATGCACTTGTCACGCCGCTTTAGAGGCTCATGCTAACATTTGTCAAGCGAGCAATGCGAGGAGTGAAAGCAATGCCTCGTCTCTTTGCAAACCCCTCCCCTTTTCCATATCACATGACCTCCTAACCCTTTAGAAAGCATGGACCATAATGTGATTTAGTGGTTTTGGAATTCCAGGATCAGTATTGGAATTGTCATATCGATTGACAAATGATATCTTGTGCAGTGAAGGGGGGAAAAAAGGCATCTTTTAGAGCAGAAAATGAAGCCAGGTAATGAAATAAAAGGAAAATAGCTTCAGAATTGCCTTAATCAGGATGTTAATGTACAAAAACACTGTAGGAGTGGAAGAATTTCTTCTTAGGCACCAGATGTGTGTCTGGAATAAGTGTGTGTGGTGTCATGAAGAAAAACAAGCTGCACCAGTGTGTTAATTGGATGGGGCAATTCTTCAGCTCTCGCCTTTTTTCCTCCCCCTTAAAGCTGTCAAACCAAAACAATGAAATGCTTAAATTGGCTGCCCCTTGATCTATATCCATCCTTCTAGCACTCAGCCTCTCGGGCACTTAGCTACAACGTGCGTTTCCTCCGAGCCCCGGTGCTTCGCATAGTCATATGCCTGTAGATTCAGCAGACGGCTTATATAGCTGTCAGTGCGACATATAAAAGCGGTTTGCTCTTTAGTTGTAGCTATCACCACGAGCTCTTAGGAAGTACGCCGGCTTTTGTCGTAAACTCCCGAACACCAGGAGGCATGAATATATAATGAAACTCTTTTCGAGGTGCATGGCTTGAAAAAAAGAAATACCCTGCCCATTTCAGATAAAGGAAGGGGTTTTAGGTAAGATTAGATTCCAAATTCTGTGCATTTTTAAAACTATAATGGATCAAAATGGATCACAGGGGTGTTCTTTCCTCGTGACGTGCAAAGTTAAGTGTGTTCCTGTGGTCTGCCCTGCATACCCGCTCATGTTTTCTTTTGTGTCGCTTCTCATTTCTGGAGCCTTCGCAGGGCGACATGGAAACAGTAAAGGTCAACGTAGGATTTTTTTTTCCTCCCTCTTGTAACATAGCCAAAGGGCTAATAATGACTGTTGCTTAGCGCTTTAATTTTACAGCAGTTCTATAAGAAATAATCATGGTGGTTTGCCACTAGAATAAAGTCTCCTAACAGGTCGAGAGCGGGCATTGGGTGACTGTTGTAACGACAGTTGCGATGACATTAGGGTTTGAAAATTAGAATGATGTCGAGATAACGTTGAACGAATGACTCAAAGACAATCTTGCAAACACAACCTCAAAACAACAACATTTTAAACTTTTTGGTGCGTTTATGCCAAATAACATCCACCTGCCAAACCGACCGCGTCCATAGCTCCTTATGATCGGGGCGGACACAACAGCTTCCCGCACACAGAGTGCGTATCTCACGTCGCACATCTCTCAGTGCTAAGATGTTACTTCATTTTCTTTCAGAAATATTATCGCGAGGTGCGTCTTGGCTCCCAAATGAAACTTTCTTTCGGCTGATCCCGTCAAGCGGCCCCCACAGCGGACCATTCGATCCGCACACAACTCTTTACGCCTGATGCCCTTACTGACGCAACTCCTTTTCTGATCGCGATTGGGATCGGCACTTAATGCAGTGCCTGGGTAGTATGAGGTGTGCCAACCCACCGATGCCGGGGGGAACAAGGATTCTCAGATCCTCCGATTAACAGCCCAAAGCCTTAGCCTCCTGATCCACCACTGCCTGCTTCTTGGCTCCCTAATTACTTTCTGTAATATGGCGTTTGTTGCAATCGCTGTTATGTATTTACTAGCATCAACAGCATGCCCCTTAGTGCTCCAGTGGTAATGGCTCAGGCCATCGGTTTGGTATTAATATTGTCAAATAAATAAAAAAAAAAGTTGTCACTATGTCTATAACGTTGGCAGATTATCATCGCCACAATGGTTCACCACTTTTACTTCGACAGCCATACATTTTGCCTTTTTATCTGGTGTGAATGAATTTGATCTCATTTATTCCTCCGTAGTCAAAGCCGGGAATTTTATTCCGTGGTATCCTTTGTTTCGTTTTATAACAGAAGCCTCTACAGCCGGAAATGGGCTACAACAGCTTAGCCAATTACTACATTGAGAAGAAGATTGGACGGGGGCAGTTTAGCGAGGTCTATCGGGCGAAGTACTTGCTAGACAACACTCCAGTCGCTTTGAAAAAAGTTCAGGTAAGTAAACTCTTTGATCTTATCCATCATTTGTTCATTTTTTGAGGATATGTTAAGTATCCCTTTAAGTCCCTGTTTAGGTTTAAATCCTATGTAAATATTGTAAATATACAAATTAGGTTAATTAATTAAATATTTAAATCAGTTATTCAGCCGTTAAAATGATTATATGTTCATTATGAGTCTTTGAGGTTGAAATAGAAGCTGAATATGAACCTCTGTCTATGACATCCACTAGGTGTCCCAAAACTTTTGATCCTAAGGTGTACGCTGTACGGTGTTTTCATTCTCCCTGCACCAGCATTAAAGAAGGACGAGCTGTTTACTTTGGATTAAACACACTTCTGTGGAGTTCTTTAAACAAATACGCATACACACCTTTATGCTTAAAGGTATTTACTTTGGAAATAACGGCAGGTTCTCTCCATTTATACACTACTGCACTGGATCATCCGCAGAGGTGGGCGGTAGCCTTCGTGGCTGTACTTGCATGCATATTTCGTGTATCTACATTCCATGTTCTACTTTACTTGATGATAAATCAAGTAAAGTAGATTTTATTAGATGATACTTTTTACTTTAACCCCACTCAAAAGTACAGCACATATCGGTACTTTTACTTCACTACATTTCTGCATGGCGTTGCATTTGCCACCTGCTGGATGTTATGCGTAATTGCTCAACTTTCCTTTCCCTCGAGACACCTTATAAAGTTAGGGGTGTTTTGAAATGTGAAACAGAGCTGGTTGCAGTCAGCGACGAAATCTGGAAGCAGAGAGAGAGAGATTAAGAGAGAGAATTTTTTACTATGTAAAAAGCTACCATGATTTAATACAAGCCCTATACATATAAACCCCCCCCCCCCCTTCTGTGTTAAAATTGGTTAAAAGAATTCTGTCCCATCTGTGTTTGGTTAGATGCTTAATTACATATGAAATATGAAATGTTAGCCAATCAGTGCTTCTCCTTCAGCCAGAGATCCAGTGGATAAAAGTAGGGGCCATGTAAATGATCGACGTTGATGGAATTTTGTTCATTTGTCATTCATTCGCATTCATCCTGAATACCAGATGAATCAGGAGTTACAGCTATGTTTATCTTTCCATTATTAATGAGGGTGAAACAGTACAGGAAACAAAAATTCGAGGTAACACACTGAGCGGCTCCATACAGCAGAAAATGCACCTTGTCTGAATATTCTTAGGTTAACATCTTAATCCTGGCTTAACTTATAACACTATGTAATAATTGCTTAGTCTTCATGTGATCCATCCAGCCCCTTAGCAATATATAAGGCAGCAGAACTTGAGTAAGAAATTTAAACACTGCTAATTTACGATTCGCTTTCGTTCGTATCCAGGGTTGCCAGGTTTTGTCAAATTTTAAACCTCAACTGCATCTCAGAAAGACCTGAAATTCTTCCAATAGTTTTGTATATTGCGAAAAAAAAATTCACCTCAGTAATTTATGATGAGCAAGCTGAGGTTTTTATTTTTTCTAATCGTTTCAGGTGTTGTGTATATCTGTCTTTATGTTCAAGTATCCTGAGTTATTATAATTAACCTGTGAGTGGGTTCTGTACTTCAGTTCTGTAGTCAGTGTTGTGAGTTCGAGCACTGAAGCGACATTATTCTTTCTTTCCATAAAGAAAAATTTGCGACCAATTGTGAAAGTTGGTGGACTGATTCAGCGTTGTCCCGAAAGTACTCTGAACTGTTGAACCCATTAAGATGCCGTATAGAATTTGGCGTACTTTGGGTTCAATGTGACCGTGCCGTCTCAAGCTCCCTCTTGCGATTGGCCGAAGGAGGCGTTTTAGATGATCGTATTGGCATGCTTATCAAGCACCATGACATTGCTGAGTAGCACCTGCTCATGCCACCATTTACCACCGTGCCCCGTTGGTGCCTGTTTCTTTTTTGTTTGTTTATCTCTTCATTTCTTTTTCTTCCAAATGCCGTTAATGCTCTCCCTTTTTTTCTTTTCCTCCCTCTCCCCTCTTACCCTTTTGATCTTTTGATAGATATTCGATCTGATGGATGCCAAAGCCCGGCAAGATTGCATCAAAGAGATAGATCTCCTGAAGGTAAGAAACCAGAGGAGGGGAGAGAGCGATGCCATGTGCTGCTATTACGCTTTTCTAAAGATGCCTCTGCTGAGACCTTATAACAGAGGAACGGCTAGACATAGAGGGAGAGAAAACAATTGATCTGCACCACCAGACGCATTGCTCTCTCTCGCTCGCTCTTTCACTCTCTTTCTCCATTTTCTGTCTTATTCCTTGTCTCTCTCTTTTTGTATAAGGCAAGAACAGATCACGGGTTCTTCATGTCGTTCCTTCAGGCTGCGATTGACTTTTTTTTTTTTCTCAATGCCAAACCTATATATATATTTTTCTTTTTAAATCCTTTTTTTTCCTAATGTTTAGCAATGGAAGTGGAGGGGGGGGGGGTCTGCATCAGAGCAACAGTGTGGAAATTTTTTGCGCGCTCCCTCACGTGCCCTTTGATGTTGCGCATCCTTTGCCTCACATCTTCTGCCATGTTTTTAAACACAATGTTTGCCTTCATCAAACTGCCTCAGACAGGCTGCGGCTGGCCCCGACGCGAACGCTAACTAGCACGTTAATGACAGGTCCAATAAGGGTGAGCGTCCGGGTGATCTGAGGCGTCTCGGTGCACTGTTTTGTCTCACCGTCTCGTCAGATCAGCTCACACAGAGGCACAGTCGCAGTATCTCTCGCTGCAGGGCTCTCGCGTTGGCCGGACCTGAGGGAATGGGATGTATAGATACATATCGTCCATGGTTATGAAATTTGGTGCAGCTCACAAAACCGCGAGGCTGTGGTGAAGAAATTGGCGCATTAATTGGCGGTTGATTGAATCTGTCAGGCGGATTTACAAATACACCAAAGTGTGCGAAGAAGACCCTTCTGTATATTATAGGACACAGATATATTTTATCTTAGCATTTAGGCTCAACATGGCCGGTACATCTATTCCATTTAGTTAGTTCTCGCCTGATCTCAGTCCCGATACAGTTATTATAACCCGCTTAGATTTAAAGGTCACATTGTATACTCTGGCGGCACGGTCCCATAGCGGTTAGCACCATGGCCTCACACCTCCAGGGTCGAGAAGTCAATTCCCGCCTCGGGTCTGTGCGTGTGGAGTTTTCCCGTTCTCCCTGTGCTTGGTGGGTTTCCTCTGGATACTCCAGTTTTCTCCCACAGTCCAAAAACAAGTAGATTAGTTTAACTGGCATTCCTAAATTGATCTGTAGTGTCTGTGTGCGAGTGTGTGTGCCCTGCGATGGATTGACAACCTGTCCAGGTGTACCCCACCTCGGGCCATGGGATAGTCTCCAGGGCCCCCCCGCAACCCTGTATACGGGATAAGAGGTATAGAAGACGAATCAATGAATGAAGATATTTATATATCAGGGGTTAGATCAGGGTAGCTCAGTGGTTAAGGCATTGGACTCCGGTTCGGAAGGACGCGGGTACAAACCCCACAACCACCAAGTTGCCACCGTTGGGCCCTTGAGCAAGGCCCTTAACTCTCAACTGCTTAGATGTATAATGAGATAGAAATGTAAATCGCTCTGCATAAGGGCATCTGACAAATGTAAGTGTATACTTTTATTTATATTTATTGATTAAATTAATTTAATTAATGTATAAAAGTTGACACAAAACTTTGAGAGTGGCAGCTTGACTTTCTTTTCCAAACGCACCATTTCAGTGTCTGTATCTTTAAATGAACTGCTCTGTCGAACATCTCTTCAAGAAAGGGCATTTTCCTTAGCCAATCGGATGGCAGGGACCAGAAACGTCAATGTTGGAGATCATATCAAGGATTTCAAACTTGTTTCTTTGGGCTTTTTCCAGCGAATTTCTAAAAAATAACAAAATAAGAAAAAGAATAGTATGGAAGATCACTGATTCACGATGACATCGTCAGTATAGATTGGGGGGAATATTTTTTATTAAGACCTGAAGAAGGCTAGTTTACGCAGTTAGCTGTTACCCGCTAGCCTAAGAATGGTGCCCGGAGAAGGGCAGAGCTGTGCATTGAATTTTGGCTCAGGACTGATTGGTTTATTAAGCCTCAACCAATGCGAAAATGTCTCATGTTTTTCTTATTTTTTTGGCATTCTTGCAAACTCAAGGACAATCTAAATGTCTGCATCTGACTAAAATAACAGGTCGCCTTTAAGTTGTCGTTTTGGCGAAAATGAGAGAGATTGTATTCTAACAGCAAAGCAAGAATTAAGGGAAGGAAGGAAAGAAAAACAAACGACAGAGATCAGTCTTGTAAGTAAGACTGGCTAAACTGACCCAGTTTTCAGTTTCTTTGCTTTTTTTTTCTTTAAGTAATATGTGTTTCCTGTGTTTCTAATTGAGATTATTATTATCATCATCATTATTATTATTATAATCATTTTTATTATTGTCCAACTTCTTCTACCCTGAGGATATTTAGAGCACGAGATCTCAAAACATCCGCTTTTACCGTAGCGTAACCGGATCCCATAAACGCCGAGTCGTAAACCAGACGTCTCTTTTTGCGAGACGGCGGTGAAATTACAGCGCTCAGCATGTTAAAGAAAAACAACGCTGCAGGATGATGCTCCCGTGGCTCCCGCGCGGTCCATAAATACATCTAATAAATGTACCGTGATGGAAAGGCGCGTATATATCAGCTTGGAGCGGGAAGATTTTTTTAATAACGCTCCGTCCCGGCTCGCTCTCCACAGCCTCTAAAATGGGGCTGTTCTTCCTTTCTGCGTTTTTTTTTCTTTCTTTTTTTTTTCTTCTCCTTTCCGTCTTTATGCTTCCTGTCTGTTTCCGTCATCCTCCATGCTTATTGCCCAACCAACAGGAAAAAGAAGTAGAGGATGGCGATTACGCTATGCTCCGCTGCTGCTTCTGCTGCCGCCTGGCTCGTCACGTCATCGGTGGACCTCGATTGCTAGCTTGATTGTTTTTGTTTATTTATTTATTTAATAACAAGAGCCTAATTTCTTTGTTCTTGTGTTGATATTTAACAGTCACTGATTCGATTCTCTCTCTCTCTCTCTCTCTCTGTCTCTCTGTGTCCTTGTCTTTCTGTCTCTCTTCACAGCAACTCAACCATCCTAACGTAATTAAATATCACGCGTCATTCATCGAGGAGAATGAGCTAAATATAGTGCTGGAGCTGGCCGACGCCGGAGACCTCTCACGTATGATAAAGGTACGGCCGTGCGTCAGCATCTTTCCTTTTTCCCTCCTGAACGTTTACATTCTCAGCGCTAGAGCATGAAAGGAAGGAGTCGAGCGTACGGTAGCACGCGGTGAGGAACGCATCTGTTACATCTGAACGAAAAGAGTGCAGTATGTAGTGCAAGTCGGCGACAAGTTATTCGTCCATTTTCAAGTGTCAGGTCTTCTACCCGCTGAATGTTCACGGGAAGAACGGCTGCAGTGGGCTCCGAGCCCCCTCGACCCCTTAAAACCTTTGCACCTTTCAGAGGTTTGTCCTACTGCGCTTGAAGTCTTCGTCATTCATTAAGAGGTTTCATCACAAGTCCCGGTTTGACTCGAACGCCCGTCGTAGATCTATTTCAGTGTGGAATATTAGGAATACAAAAGACCGATTTCGTGTGCTCTTATTTTGAAATGCTCCCGAGACTCGCGTACGTGTGCTATCTTTAGTCTTTTCACTATCCTGACCTTCGGCTCCGGTGAGAATAAACACGGATTGATTGCCCCGTCTTTGCCAAACATTCTTGTCTCCCATGGCATCCCTGTGTGTACGTCTTGAGGACTAGCGGCAACCGTGCCAACCATTTGATCGTGGTCTAATCTTCCTTTTAGAAACATTTAAACCCGTTTTGGTTGCCAGTCTTCCAGATTCCTCGAGATGAAGCATTGTTAAGGACGTTGTAAAGACGGAGGAAAGTTTTAAGAGAAACACGTCGTCGTGAGTGCTGGTTTTTAAGTCTTACAGATGGATACAAAGTGCATGTAGAACGCTCATACGCCCAGCATCACATCGACTTTGGACGACTCGGGAGCGAAGAAACCAGAGGACCGAGACGATTAGTCTCACGAGGGTGTTAACTTATTGACGTCTTTCTTCTTTCAGACGGATGTTCGGAGCGAGTCAGCTTCCTCGCTCTACTCACAAATTGTTTTCTTTTCATCTTTCCTTCATTCATGGATTTTATTTGTTTAGTAAACAGGATGCTGTGAATAAATACGACCGAAACGACGTCATATGTATAACAGACGCTCCTGACACCAGACGCAGACGTGTGCGTATATCTAAAAAATTGACCATTTTTTATTCTTTTTGAGTCCACTTCCTGATTTCAGACGACACCCCCCCCCCCACACACACACCCTGCTTTATTTGCATGCACTAACGGAATATTGCATGCGCCGTGTTTGCTTGTTAAAGGCGCGACGGGGCCGCCATATTCCCCCCCATTAACATCAAACAAGCCTCTGATATGCAAATATGAAGGACCGGAGAAGAATAGATCCACCAGCCTTTGTTTGGGTCGCGGTATCCTGAGCTCGAGACTGCGTTTCGATCATTTAGTCCATGATGAGAATAATAATAATAATAATACTAACATACCCAGATCCGGATCATATTTACTGGAGCGAAACTCGAGGACGCTCATCTGACACGATGGTGACTCCAGTCAGCACAACAAAAAGCTCGGATAATTAGTGCGGTTTTGCTTAAATAAGCTTTATTTTGATTTGATTAAGCATTTTAAATCCGGGCTCTTGACCACTTCACCTCCTGTACCCCTGTAGTGCCGTGGTGCTAAAAGCATGAGGATTGCATGTGAAATGGCGTTAATGGGTTTATCAGAAGCCTTGCCAAAAAAAATTTTAATAATCCTGCAAAAACATACAAGGGGTGTTCGAGTCAAACCAGGACTGCCTTTATTTCTCTATATAATCCCCTGATACACTAATGCACTTATCCCAGTGTTTCACTAGAGCTTGGATACCATCAAGGTAGAAAGGTTTCTCAGTACGCCGGAGCCGTGATCAGACTTCCTGCTTCACGTCTGAACCGCTGGCCTCCCAGGAACTCCTTTAAACATGTGGAAAAGGCTTGGAGCGAGGTCAGGACTGTGCGTGGGACGTGGCAATAACTCGCAGCCGAGTTCCTGTAACGTGCAAATGATTGTTGGTGACAAGTTTTCCATCGATTATTTATTTATTTATTTATTTTCAGGCGTTCCACTCGATGTACGTTCACCGGGACGAATGCATTCACAGGCCTTCTTGAAAAAGTTTGCACCGGTGCTAAGAGTCTCGTCATCCTACATCGGTTTCACGCCTTAATTTATAAGTTTCATCACGAGTCCCAGTTTGACTTGAACGCCCTTCGTGGAATAATGCCAGAGCAGTGCTTTAATGTGGATCAAGAATTGTAGGACGTTATCGTTAGCTACTCAGGTACTCATGAATTACTAACAGTAATGTGTTAAACTTTACAAACTGCTGCTATAAAGTATGCGCGCCCTCGAGTCCATATATGGTTCTACCCCAAAATTTTACAGCCATCACCAACCTGTACCCAAATGCACACATCTGGTCTGGACTGGAACCTCCGACTTGCACCCCAGACCCTCCTCACTTACCATCACAAATGCTTTTGAGGAATCTCTAAACGAGTTCTTTTTGTTTGTTTTTTTGTCTTTCTTTTGTAGCATTTCAAGAAACAAAGGAGGCTGATTCCTGAAAAGACTGTATGGAAGTACTTTGTTCAGCTGTGCAGCGCGCTGGAGCACATGCACTCCCGACGTGTCATGCACAGAGGTACTGAAACACGCAGGACACACAGGATCGACAGACTTCACCAATTCTGAATCGATTTTTTTTTTTTTTTTTACGTAAATCATCCGAACGTTTCGTCTGTACCTGTATTTCTCTGAAGACTTTTATTATTATTATTTTACTGCACCTTCCACGTAATCCGAGCTGAAGTTTTGTGCACGCCTGGAGTGAGGATTTAGCGCCGACGGTGCCATAAAAAACGGAAAGCGCGCGAGTCTGCCGAGCACGTCCAGCTTTTTTATTTGTGTTGTTAACGAGTTCTTAATTATTTCCGTCTCAGAAAAGTGTAGGATAGCGGGAAGATCAAGGGTTTGTGACTGTAGTAAAGATTTGCCGAGCAGTTTAAAAATTTGTCTTGACATTCAGGAACAAGGAAACCGAGCTTTCCTTGTATATACATTATTATCTGTATATACAGTACAGTGGAAGTGATGTCCTTGTTTTGATGTAAGGGCATCAAAGTCATTCTAACTTTGTTTGTAATTTAATGTTATAATGTAACGGATTCATATTTGCACATAGATTAACGCCTTTTAAGTGAATGCACCCCAGTTTAAGCTTTTATGTTTTAGAATATATATTTTTTTTGTCCCTACATTCTAGAATTGTACTTGATTATCAGAACAATCAATTAACACACGTGTCATTAGACAATTAAGCAACATTCAGTTATTTTAAGACATGAAGGTCAGCTGTTCTGGAGCACTTCTTGCAAGAACAGTATTGTGTCGAGTGCATTTCCAAAACCCATCAAGCTCCATGATGAAACCGAAACTGAGCTCTGCTGCAGAGGAGAAGTTCATTTAGAGTCACCAGGCTTCAATAATCATCAATTAACAACCAGCACCTCAGATTAGAGCCGTTATGAAGCTTTACAGAGCAGAAGTAGCAGATGTACATCTCAATATCAACTGTTCAGAGGAGATTATTGTGTATTTTGGATGTTTTTACAGTGTAGAAAGAAATAAAAATTAGGAAAGGACCATGGCGTTAGAAGGTGTGTCCAAACTTTTGACTCGGAGTGTATGTCTATCTATCTATTTAATTATCTAATTCTGTAAAAGAGCTTAATATAAAACATAAAAGCTTAAAATGGGTGCATTCAGTTATAAAAATTAATTCTATTTTAAAAAATTGTTGTTTCGACATTTGTACTGTCGCCAAATTAACTTCAGTACAGCCAAACAGTTCTGCTGGGAAAGTCGTTAAACACTTATTGTTTTTTTTTTAAGCATGTAAAGTTTTAACTTGTAAAACTGAGACACATAAATGGCATGTTTACACATGTTTGTTTTTTTTAAATTAACACAAAAAATAAAGGTTTTAACTTTTTATTTTACTTTTGCTTGTTCAGCATCCTCACTAGATTTCTGTCAAATCCGTCATCGTCCTGTCCTACATTCGAAATGTTTCGTGTCTTTCCTTCCGTCCCTCCGACCTCACGGTTATAAATGATGAGTTTTTTTTTTTTTTTTTTTCTTTCTTGAGCATGTTGAGCACATCATGACTCAAACACACACACACACACACACACACACACACACACACACACACTCACTCTTTCCGATAGTCAAAGCAATCAAACACAAAAGCATGCTGGAAATGTTATTCAGCTCCACCTTCAGCACTTAACTCTGTTCCATTACTGTTATGTTTTCCATCCTGATTGAAAACTCCGATTATTTTATTTATTAACCCCCGTTCGTTATACACCCTATAGATCGGTGTTCCAGCACAGTAGGTGGAAATAATATATAGTTTTATGTAGACGGGCAAAAATTCCCAGGTCGATCTCATTTCTTTTAATGTGTGCATCAATTATTTATCCCGTTACAACACTGCGTTTGGAAAGATACACGCGCTTAAAAAACAAAACAAAAAAAACCCCCAAAAACCTGTTTGTTAACCGTACATCGATCCCGTCCCTCTGGACCCTGTCCACCTGCCCGCGCGAGCCGTTTCACGCACCTGAAGCCGTCCCCCGTCCGCGTGCGTCTCGTCCTCCAGATCGCGCCTCGGCGTCCGAACATATGTGCGTGTTTGTTATTGCCGTGACGCCTCATGTCCTGAGGTGTTAAACTTGAAACGGTACAGTGTTCCTACAAGCATATGGTTCTGATAATGTGACGTGCACACACACACACACACACACACACACACATACACACACACTTCCACACTTCCACAGACGCGCACACATAACACACTGCCCTTAAAATGAGATGTCTAACACTGCTCTCCCAGTCTATTAAAGGTGATTTATATCCCGTGCCTGCTTCCTTTTCCTGATTTAGTTTTGTACAGGCCATGTTTCTTTGTCCTGCCGCTCCCTAAGCTGTTCCATTTATCTTTCGTTTCTTTTTAAAGATATTAAACCGGCCAACGTCTTCATCACTGCTACCGGAGTGGTGAAACTAGGCGACCTGGGTTTGGGCCGCTTCTTCAGCTCCAAAACCACCGCCGCGCACTCTCTAGGTGAGCACTCCTTCTCATTCTCCTGTCTCTATTTTTAGCAGCAGGATCTTCTGTCTCCGCTGTCCATATCTCTCTCTCTCTCTCTCTCTCTTTCTTTTTCTCTTTCTGACTTAAAATAAAGAGAACCCGAAAGCCTCTGCTCTGTCTCTGAAACCTGAGGTCGAGTGGAAACGCTGCCGAGCAGACCGGCGTGTTTCATTAGGCCCGGCTGCGAGCAGAACCATGTGTCGGTTATAAAGCGCCACTTCCCGCCTGCCCTCGGGGCCGGTTGGGAGCAAAGCATTTCAGGATCTGTATCCATTTCATTGAGCACTAAGGGCCCTTCCTGTTGCCCTGACCCCTGTGCCACATCTCCTCACGCATGAGTTCTAGCCAGAGCCAGCGATCGTGAAGGGAGAGAAGTGTAAATGAGTGGAAGAGGGAGGGGGAGGGAAAAAGAGAGAGAGAGAGAGAGAGAGAGAGAGAATTAGCCTTTTAACGGCAGACAGTTTGTCTAGGACACCACGTGTTGGAAAGCCGTGACGTTTGTCCTTGCACGAGGAGATTTACGCACCATCACCATCGGTCTCTGGTTTTACTTAAATACGCCCGAGTGTTTTGGTGTGAACATGGAAAAGGATTTCTACACTCATTCTAGTGTCTAAATTTTTTATTATTATATATATTTTTTAATAATGTTATTTATATAAATATGAGAAATTCAGAGTAAGCATATACAGCTCCTGAATGACGTCTTCCCTTTTGTAGCACCGCTCGGCCTATTTGTCTCGTTTTTTTTTTTTTCTTCTCTTTTTGTAGACAATCGACAGATGAATAAAAAATACAGTAAATTCAAGTCCACAGCTCCCTCTGCAGATCAGCAAGTGAAGTCCTCTCTCAGACAGAGCCTTGCGCAGAGACACTGGTCCAGGGCTGCTTTTTGTCCAGGACTATCTGGCCTGGATTTTGTCTCGGATGTAATCCAGCAAGTTGTCCCTGATGTTTTTGCTCCCAGTGTTGTGCAGCAGGTTGTCCTGAATGTGGTCCAGGATGCTGTCCCGGTTTTGGTCCAGATGTAGTTCTTGCAGGCTGTCCTGGTTGTTGTGCAGCAGGTTGTCCTGGATTTTGTCCCACTTCTTGTACCAGATGTTGTCCAGCAGGTTATCCTGGATTTGGTCCAGGATGTTGTCCAGGTTTTCGTCTTGAAACGCGTCCAGCAGATTGTCCTGGATGTTGGCCCGGTTGCTGCCCGAGATGTTGTCCAGCAGGTTGTCCCAGAGGCTGTGGTCCAGGACGTTGTCCCAGTTGTTGTGAAGCAGCTTATCCAGGAAGTTGTCCCAGTCGTTGTCCCGGATGTCCAGCAAGCTGTTCTGGTTGTTGTGCAGAAGGTTGTTCTGGATGTTGTCCCAGACGTTGTCCAGAAGGTGGTCCTGAATGTTGTCCCAGACGTTGTCCAGCAGGTTGTCCCGGTTATGGTGAAGCTTGTTGTCCTGGATGTTGTCCCAGATGTTGTCCTGGATGTTGTCCCAGAGGTTGTCCCTCTGGGTTATTGTTTAAGATGTTGTCTATCATGCTTTCCTGGTTGTTGTGCAACAGGTTGTTGTAGATGCTGTCCAGGATGTTGTCCCTTTTCTTTATTTCTTTCCTAAAAGTGTAAATTGGGTCTTTCAGGTCTCTCTTAATCCATTCAAACTAGTGCTGGGTGATACGGACGCAAATTAAACATTTTTCCTTGATTATGATTAATGGGTTGTTGTTGTTGTTGTTGTTGTTGATTTGACCCCTGATACTCCACTGACAGTGTACAGACTGTAAATCCGTTCAGCTATTAAAGCTGTGATGTGTGTTTCTTATCCGTGTTGCTTTCATGTCACAGACTGGACCGGGCGGAGTCATGTGACTCGTGTGATTAACAGAATTTCTCAAAGGAAATAGCTGACAGCGGCAAGATTTCGTCAGTTTCGATTAGCTTTCGATTAATCGCCCAGCCCTGATCCGTACACACACACACACACACACACTCCATCATGCATACACACACTCCATCACGCATACACACTCCTGTTTTCAGATCATTGGGATGATTAAGAGCTGTTAAAGTGTGTGTTTATTTTTACATTTAACAGCATGACTTCTTTTTACAGAAACCTTCAAAGCTATTTTTCACAAGGTTTGATTTGCAGTGTTGAACAGAATGGTGCGTGTGTGCGTGTGTGTGTGCGTGTGTGTGTGCGTGTTTGTGTGTATGTGTGTGTGATCTCATCACAGGACACTCCTGCTGTTGCGAGTCACACTGAGGTGTGTGTGTGTGTGTGTGTGTGTGTGTGTGTGTGTGTGTGTGTTTGTGTGTACAGGCTGAGTGTAGAATTCGTGGGGTTAAACTCACCCAGAGGCACAGAGACCCAGCTCTATATCTCCCTCTGGGTGCACTACAGTGCTCCCTGAGCTCGCTCTCCCTCTCTCCTGCTCTCCCTCCCTCCCTCTCTCTCTCTCTCTCTCTCTCTCTCATCTTTCTTTCTTTTGCTCACTCACTCTCCCCTTTTTTTCTCTCTCTCTCATATCTATCATTTATCTCTCGTCTCTCTCCCCTTTTTTCTTCCTATCTTTCTATCTCTTGTCCATCTCTGGTCTCTTTCTCTCCCTCCTTTTTTCTCCTAATTTCTTTTGCTCCATTTCTCTTGTCCATCTCTCATTTCTCTCTCTCTCTCTCTCTCTCTCTCTCTCTCTCTGTCTCATTCTGTCCCTTCCTCCTTCTCTCTTGCTTTCTCTCTTTCACTCTCTCGCTCTTCTCTCTCATCTCATTCTGTCCCTCTCTCTCTCTCTCTTTATCTCTCCCTCTCTCTCTCTTTCTCCTTTGCTCTCCCTCTCTCTCTCTCTCCCTTTCTCTCTTCCACGCTCTCTCTTGTCTCATTCTCTCTCTCTCTTTCTCTCTCCCTGGTTTCCTGAAGGTGGGGGGAGGGTGCCAGAGGAATAGTGGCTTGACAGTTCGGGCTGTAATGAGACAAACCACCGTGATAGAACAGTGCGATGCGCGCGGGATGGAGCTCCGGATGGGCCTGTCAGTTCTCTCCCTCAGAAGTCGAGCCGCATCCTTTTAACTCCGTCTCCGTGCAGCTCCGCAGCCCACAGATCCAAACAAAGCCGAGGAGAAGAGCGAAACAGTGAAAGAGCGACTCTGTGTGTGTGTGTGTGTGTGTGGGAGTGAGCTGACACAGGGAGATGGAGGACC
>JAOVVA010000004.1:23629567-23640533 GCA_028565275.1 Leiocassis micropogon | reverse complement strand
TGTGTGTGTGTGTGTGTGTGTGTGTGTGTGTGTGTGTGTATGTGTGTGTGTATGTGTGTGTGTATGTGTGTGAGAGAGAGGTCCTCACTAGTATCAGTCATTAAAATGAGGACATCGTTAGGGGCGGCATTTTTGATGTGAGCTCCTTTTTATTAATCCATCATTAAAGTCTAAATGACAAAAAAAAAAAATCTATTCTGAAGAAATAATGATCCCGTGCTTTAAGCTGTGCAGATATTTGGGCCATGTAGGGTCACCTTCTTTTTTTTTTTAAGCTGGGGGTGGGTCATTTATATGCACCAGGGGGGGACGACGACGATATTAATTAAGTCTGAGTTATGGTTTTTATTCCACTCGAGATCTTTACATGGTCACTGATGCTCACATTTCCCTGGTGGCCGGGTTGTTGTGTTTCTGCCCCCAGTGTGTGGCCATGACAGTTTGTTTTTAAATGCACCCAGGTGTGCTACCAAGTCTTTTGTGTGTGTGTGTGTGTGTGTGTGTGTGTGTGTGTGTGTGTGTGTGTGTGTGTGCGCGCAGTCACATGCATTTCTGTGTGGGTGTGGTGCTTTTGTGGAAGGGGATTGCAGTGTGTGTGTGAGTGTGTGTGTGGGTGTGCGCAGTCAGACAGCAGGCCAGCGCGGTGTGTGTCGGACAGCTCCGGAATAACAATGAGGAGTGCCTCTGGGCTCCGGGGGGTCAGAGAGCAAGTCAATCATCTCGCCCATCGAATCAAATTAGTCTGAAAAATTCAGGGGCCACGAGCGCAGGCCGAGCAGCTGTCAGGGCCACAAGCGGCCCGCCACTAATGAACCAGATGAATAGTGCAAAAACTCCAAAATAGAAAACAGGACAGTTGACATTTTTCATCTGTCAGCAGCAGAGGATGCATGAAAACACACTGGTGCTTGTTTAACCCTTTGTTGGCTGCAGCTGCTCCTCCTGCACTCCCCCATGCGAAAAACGCATGCTCGCTGCTCCTGAGCATGTGCAAGCAGACGCACGGTGGGGCCGAGATCACATGTGGTGTCCTGCTTGCCTTACACACACACACACACACACACACACACACACACACACACACAACTTGCGTGCTGCAGGATGCTGCACACTGTAATTACCCCGAGGAACTTTTTTTTGCAAGAGCAGCAGCGTATCGAACAGAGCCAGATGTTGCAGTAAAACTGTCCTATTCCTTTGCATACCCATAGCTTAAAAATCCCCGTCTTTTACATGTGTGTGCATTATTATTATTATTATTTTTTCGGTGTGCTGTCTCACATGTGCATCGACTAAAACACACGCATTACCATGCATGCACTGAATAAAGAACCTCATCGTATTTGTTCTGTTCGGATAGAAATCATCATCTTCTCTCTGGAATTATGTCCAAGTCCTAAAGATTGTGGCGAACCGCCTGATGATTTGAGTCTTTGCTGGAGGGATTTAAAAACACACACACACACACACACACACATAAAAAAACAGCATTTCAGCAGTCCATGCAGCATGAGCTGTTTGTGCGTTTCTGGGAACAGTGCTGGTGTGTGTTAGCGTGATGAAGTGTTCAGAGAATCAAAGCCCGATTCTTCTTTTTCTTTTCTCTTCGTCTCACCTCTCTTCTCCTCTGCGAATCACTCACAATGCAGACTGCAGCTCTGTCTCACTCTGACGCTTTACTTTCTCACAGTTACTGTATACTCACTCCCTTTGTCTCCGTCTCGTTCTCTGTCCTATCAGCTTGCGGCCACAAAAAAACAAAAGTGAGGAAATAAGGAAGGTGTTCCTTGCATTGAGGTTCCACAAGAGTGACCTTTCAGCAAGGACAGGTAGAGTTCACCTCGCAAAATCCGATTACATTAAAAGTTGAGACCTTTACGAATCAGAAATTATCAACATTTATCAATTATCAACAATTCCAGCACGGTTGCCTCTCATCTCCAGGGCTGGGGGGTTCGAATCTCATCTGGGGGTCAAATCTCGCCAGGCCTGTCCGCAGGGAGGAGTTTGTACGTCCTCCCTGTGCTTGGTGGTTTTCCTCCAGGGTTTCCTCGCACAGTCTGAATAGATGCATTGTGGGCTGATTGGGGATTTCCAAATTACCAAAAGTGTAAGTTTGGCTTGGCATCCCATCATCGATGTACCCCGCCTTGTACCCCCAGTTCGCAGGAAATAATGGATTCAACAATGGGTGAATGGATGGTGCATGTAAACAGACAGGAGAACTGGGCAGACTTGAAGACTTCATCATTGACAAGAGCCATAGCGTTGTGGCCAGGTACCTGGGTTGGAGCATCTCAGAAACAGCCGGCCTTGTAGGGTATGAACCAAGAACCAGCGACTGTGTGTAAATCTCATGGATGCACGAGTCCAACACAGGCTACCCTGTCTGGTCCAAACCAATCAACAATTAATGATTGTTAGACGCCCCCACAGATTTCCGGGATAAGGTTTCTGACCCACAAATCTATATCGTTAACCCTTTTTTTCATTCCAGTGTACCTGCCGATTTTTAACCAAACAAAACGTGCCCCGAGCAAGGTCATATCTTTGTGGCTATCCTCTAAATCTAATAAAACACATAAAGACCATCGGCATCAATTATTTCTGTGTGATCAGCGATGATAAATGACGCATGACACAACTCAAGTGTATTGTTCATCTGACTCTGGGGATTAGTGTTCATTAAGCTTACAAGAGTATTACCGAGGTCAGACGGGGAGGCCTGGGGTACATTTCCAGTTCATCCCCAGAGGTGTTCGGTGGGGTTGAGGTCAGGGCTCTTGGAGCTCACGTTGGACGCGGTGGAACAGGTTTGGACCTCGGAGTTTCAGGGAAGGGCAACAGTATTGCGACAGCATGCACAGACATCATGTAGTTTTATGTACAGTAAGAGAAATTAGGCTAAGTTTAACTTTAGTTAAATTTGGTGTTAGTCATATATTTTATTTATTAGTATTATATATTTTTTTAAACAAGTTAGAGCTCTAACTTAGCAGCTCTTAGTGCTTGCTTAACCCGAAACAAGTGTGTTAATGCTCCAGCTGAAATATCGTTAAAAAATATAAAATCTTTTTTTTATACCTCAAACTCATTTTCCCGGCTGATTTCGTGTCTGCGCAAATGAGCCACACCCCTGCAGAGAACAGCAGCCAGGGGAGGGGTTCGTCTTATATGAGGTCACATTAGGAGGAAACTAATTGGCTTGTTTTACCCCCAGCCAATATAAGAATGGAGGGGGGAAAAAAAAGACAAAAACCAGAGAATTTTTTTGTTACATTTTTTATTTTACTTGTATACGTGCACACTGGAGACCCATCTGAATGTCTAAACCTGCCTACAAAGTACATTTTGCATAATAGGTCCCCATAGGTCCCCTAATGGAGTTTTGTATTGCATTTTTCCATGTTGGAAGACAGTTTGCAGTCTGATGTATTTAATGCAGACTGATTGCTGTAACCCGTGCACTTGAGTGCCTTTGGCCCATATCTTATGTTGGACATAACAACACATTGAAAAATGGAGTTATAGTTCTAGCACCTTCAGGGGGGGAGCAGTGACTTGGGTGGCTATGGCTCTAGGTTGTTGATTTGAGAATCTGATGATCTGGGTTTGAGCCTTGCTGTTAGCAGGTTGCTACACCAAATACTACCCAGCCACCGCATTCAGTGCCGGTCCCAAGCCCGGTTAGAGAAATGGGAGGGGTGCGTCAGGAAGGGCTTAAAACTTGTGCCAGGTTGTGTGCGGATCGAGTGGTCCACTGACGGTAGCGACCAAAAGAAAGTTCTAGCACAGGTACAGCCTTCGTACAGTACTGTCCAAAAGTCTCGATCCCCCTCATTTCTTCATATTTTGCTTCTAAAGAGCCAGACTTTCTTAGAATTTCGATGCAGTTGTCAGGAATAGTTCTCCAGGCTTCCTGAAGGACCAGTTTCAGAGGATTGTTTTTTGTTTGTTAAGCCTTACAGTGACCTATTAATCATTCAAGCATTAAAAAAATATATTAAACTATCGGCATGAACCAGTGGGAAACAGGTGCAGATGATGACAGATGATCAGGGCCGGTGATTAGTATACTGCTGATGCTGAATGCTGATTGGTTGGAACAGATGAAAGGGGAAATGAGGTTGCTGCTGAGGTTGGTTTATGAACAGACCAATTTCTAAATTGTATCTTTAGACATTTTGCAGCCTTCCCTTTGGAGGGTCTGTTAAAGACTTTTCTACGGTACTGTCTATGCTATGATGTATTGCATACTACTAAGGATAATTTTTTTCCATTCTTTTTTTGCATTGTAAGCTCGAGAGGTTTTAGAAGCACCATGAAACTCTTTTACACACACACATGCATTCCAGTGTTCGTTTTCTGGGGATTTTAGCATGTAAAGATGAGCAGTACGTTTCAGAGTCTGTTCGAGTTTCAGCCTGTTCTGATGACTCGACATCACTTGGACCTTCTTTAAACAAACAAAACAAGGCTCTGAGCTCACGGCTTTTATTATCAGCAGGTGTTCTGCGGTGAGCCTCTCAAAGCCCACGCTGCTGCTCGCGTTCTGTTGCAAATCACTCGCTGGTCTGTTTGTTGTTGGGATTTAACTTTGAAATCTCGAGGTGATTCAAGATTAGGACAAGGTCGCGCTGACTCATACTCGCTGCAAAATATGGACTGAAAAAAACAGACTCGGAAATGCTCGAGTCCCGCTTGAGATAACGACAAAAATCTCATTTAGTTACTCGCGTTTTTGTAATATCCTACTTTCTACGACTAGTTACTTGGCAATATGACAAGTTTGCTTTCTATATGTACTTGTGTTTGGATGCCAGTAAACACATCGGCCTTCCTAGAAAGGTAACTACAAGGATGATGTCTATAATCCACCTTTATTAATAAATGTCTTTGCTGAACTGCTTTAAACATGCACATTGAATGCTTGATTTCTTTTGACCAACCTGTCAGAGGACTATGGGGGTGGGGTGGGATTAGTCCAAGTACTGGAGATCGTAGACTGTATGCTCACATGACTTGCCTTTGCTTCAAAACGCATGTAAATCAGGAGTGAGAAGGGCTTCTGTGAGCCAATACAAGCCCTGTACTTTTTGATACTTAAATGAATTTGAAGCTGAGGACTTACATACTTTTATTTTTTTTAAGTCAACATGTAAATGGAGTACGTCAACTTTTACTTGAGTAATACTTGCTTTTGGAAATCTCTACTTTTACTCAAATACAGGATGTGCTTACTTTGCCTACGTCTGCCCATGAGCAGCATTTTAAAAATATGCATAGATTGGCAGCAAGAACCAAATCCTTTGTTATAATCCTCGTTGTGTGACACTCGAGAGGTAGTTATTGGGTAGGGTTTAGCAAGACCTATATGGGGAGTAAAAAGGGCAGGAAATGAGGTAATATTACAGCAAACGTAGGTTTCAACTGTGCTTTCAACCCTGGCTTCAACAATCACTTGACCGCCCATTCGTTTTCTAAGAATGGATGCGTGTGGCACGGTGATGCCAAGAACCCCAAGAACCAGAAATTGACTTGTATTCTCTTTGGATAAGTACCATTTGCTAACTTTGGGTAACAAACTTTAAAGTTGCTACAAAAACCTAAAATCTATGTAAGAATGCTAAAACATGGAAATTATATAAATATTATTAAATCAGATAAGTTTATCATTATGTTGCTCACCGCTAGAGCTGTGAATCGTAGATAAATTGTTCATTCGATTAGATTTTTAGGTGTTGCGATTTTCTCAATTTGATTCCATTCGAATTTATGTTTGCTGTCTGATTTATTTCAAGCAGCTATATCCCAGACAGGTTTTCAAATCATTAAAGAAAACAAACAAAAAAAAATGTAATAAACATTAAAATGTTATGGTTTGTAAAAAGACAAATCTTTTATTTGTCCACCCTCCAGTCCAGTAGGTGGCGGTATTGCACCAACCGCACATAAACTCAAGAAGACGACGCCATACCGTTGTAAAATACAAGTATTTTCAAGAACATGGAAGCAGTTTATATTTTCTGCAAAAGCTGTGCAAAATTTTTTGGAAATTTGTAAGATTAGCTAAATAATTTAAGAACTCGATTGATTTTGAATGAAAAATAAGATTGTGATGGTGCAGGCAAAATGAACCCATGATACAAACCTTTAGCGCCATTTGTGTTCAGCACGCTGCGTCTCAGCTGCCTGATATCTTCATCAACCCCGGAGCCGTCCTTCAGCGAGGTCTATTATTTACTGTAGCAGAACTCCAGCCAGTCTGTCAGCTACCGCTCGATGAAGATTGAGCGGCCGTGCTTCCATTGCGTGCGTGCGTGTGTGCGCGTGTGAGAGAGACTAGAAAGATCGAGAGGGTGTGTGTCTGAGAATGTTATACGACAAAACCACAACCGCTTTCTCGAACCTCATTGTAACACTTGAAGCCGCACCCATGGTCTGGTCTGCGCCAGTCCGTGTTCCAGTTCTGCTATGGAGCTTAGGAAATCTTGCATAAAGTTTGCAAAAAAAAAAAAGAATGTAAAATATTACAACTTTTCCAGACTATATTTTTAACACTGACAATATAAAATATAGTCTGGAAAAGTTGTAATATTTTACATTAATGTGGGGTGGGTGGAATTAATTATTTTTTTAAAGGGAGACATCTGGAAACATCTCGCGCTCAAATTCCAGATAGGACATCCAAGATCTGTTAATCGTCATAATCGTTAAGATTAATTAATTATTCAGAGGAGTTTGTGTATTTAAGTCATTGAATGTGGTTCTCATGTTTGTACTGTATTCAACTGATGCTTCATCATATGTTATGAATACAGTTTTGTATAGAATTGAAAACTATTCATAAATTGTGTATCATAAATTAGCCCCGCCCAATGTGTAGGCAAATTATAAACATTAAAATGAGTTTGATGATAAAAATCTAAATTTATGTAAAATTTTGTGAAATTTATAAACATTAATTTAATTTATTTATTTTATTTTTTTTGACGCCGCATGCACACCTGATTGTAGTCGTCAGTTTTGTTTTGTTACGTCAGTTGTATTAAATACACAATCGGGGAACATGGCAAGACGCACCAAATTTTATAAAGTTTTTTTTTCAGAAATTTCACGGGTTTTCACTTTTTTTGTGCTAATTTTAATGTTTCTGTTTTAGTATTAATCCTGAAATACCAAGTTAATGGAAACAAGATGACAATGAGGTTTTAGTTTTAGATGTTATGACAATGCCTTGTGTTTTGGCGGCTTAGTGGTTAGCAGTGATTAACGCCGTGCACCTTCAGGTCCCGGGTTCGAATCCCGCGTCGGATCTGTGTGCATGGAGTTTGCCTGTTCTCTCGGTGCAAGGTGGGTTTCCTCCGGGTACTCCAGTTTCCTCCCACGGTCCAAAGACTAGCCTTAGCCGGAATAGGCTAATTGGCGTTCCCAAATTGCCCATAATGTGTGAATGTTGACCGGAGGACGTACCACGGTTGTACAAAAAGGGAATAAATACAGTGTTCATTATTGGCCTCCACGGTCCCTAGTTGGACTAAAGAGGTTATTAGAAGGATGGATGGGTGGATGGATGGATGGCTTGTGTTTTAGATTGAAACTGCAAATCTGTTGATTAAATTTTTTTCATTTTGCTCAATGATATGGAAAAAGAAATGACATTTCAAATGTATTGTTTTAATCAGACATTGTTTAACTGGATTAATCTTTTAGACTGGAGACCGAGTGGCCGAGTCTACTGCTAGTACTACAGCTACACACACCTGACGTTTGTAACAAGCCTTCCGTCAGTGCCACTCTATAATCTATTCATGTTGCACAACACGAAATCGGACACAACAAAGGCTGACCTGTACGGTGCATGTACGGTACTCTCCATGCTTATTGAGGTTTCTAACTGCTTTCTGTTTTTCCCCGACTCTCAGATGGCTGCTCTTCAGAGTCCATTCTACGGGGACAAGATGAACCTGTACTCGCTGTGTAAAAAGATCGAGCAGTGCGACTACCCTCCTCTGCCATCTGATCACTACTCGGAAGAGGTGAGACGTTTCAGATCAGACTTCACTCACGTTACAGTTCGTGTGCAAAATGCATCAGAGTGAAGAAACTTCCGCAATGACAACAAAAAAAAAATAATGGCAGTGAACAGAAACCGGTTTTCTAAGGAAATCGTAATCCAGATATAGAACGCGTAAACCACAGATGGTGGTTCTCAGACTTGCTTTTATATCTGCAGGTAAAAGCGCACAGCCACCGACTCCGCTTTTGAATTTCCTGATGTCATATTATGAAAATTTTTCTTTCTGTTTGGAGAAATATCATCAGAAACCCCAAATTAGTTCTTTTTTACAGACACAGCAACACAAAAGACTTTGTTTGCAATAAGCCTTTAAGCGTGAATAATTTTCACCCCAGATTTTGTCCCTAATTTCATTTCCCAACTCATCGCTCTAACAGGACGCTCTCCCATCGAGTCAACAGCTACCAAGCGTCGAGGGTGAAGACTGTCCCGCGCTTCCTCAGAGACACTTTCTCCAGCCGACCGCATCTTTTTGATCAAATAAAAAGTTCATATCGGGGCTGGCGTATAACACGCTAGGAGGAAAGCGCTATCTGCCCCCTTCCACTTGCCCATGATTGATGTAAGAGCGCGAGTGTGCCATCCGTCATCCCCGACAGAGCTCTCTAGACTCCTGACTGCAGGTTTTTGTAGAGTCAGCCAGGAAGCGAACTCTTGACTTTTGATAATAGGATAGGAATGATAAACCCAGAATTAATAGTTAAAAAATGTAAACTAATCATTATCTAATAATTATGTTTATTATGAGAAAAAAAATCGATTTGGATCTTTATATTCAGCAAGTTGTTTAACAGAAACGCGTTAATGGGAATGTAAGAGCACGCGGGTCTCTATTAGTCGATGAAGTGTAGTTCAGGTTTGATGCCTCTAGGGGCAGCAGCAGCACTCGTATTATTATTATCATTGCATTGTATTATGATGATGATGATAATGATTATGAATTATCGTTTTTATTATTAGTTATTATTATTTCCAAAATTTTGGAAGATAAAGCACACATTTGATGTAATATAATCTGTGCGATTAGTAATTGCATGGTGAGTTAAAAATACTAAATAATTACAGTAATAGTATCTTTTAATTAATTTCATGTTGTAGTCAAATATATGAAGCTGTTTAATGAAAACAGTGATTATTATTATTATAATTTAATTTTTTTAACCTCGTTCCATTTTGGCTCTATGCTTTAGTATAGCAGAGATTAAAGTTCCTTATCAAATATCCTGACTTTATAAATATCCTGATTTATTTGACATTTTGTTACAAACGAATTTATAAAATATATAGATAATTCCTAAGGTCGTACCACACGGGTCACTATGCTGCCTGCCAACGTGTGAATAGTTTAGATGATTATAGAGGAGCTGAAACATTGTACCACCTCAAATGTGAACATAGAGTATATAATTTAAAAATGAATAATAATAAAAAGAGATTGTGTGGCGATACCTGAAACACGATACACCACTCAGTAGATCTTTCGCCATCTCTAATAACACTGATAACACCGAGTGTTAGAAACTATGAATAATGATCTGATTCACTTTAGATGAGAAAGTCGTTCTTTACAGTATATATACAGTAGGTTACAAAATAAAAAATGGCAAAATATTGTCGACAACAGCTGTTTTAAAGGTTACTGTTTCCTTAAACCAGGTCTCAAAGCCTCTCTGAAGTGTGTGTGTGTGTGTGTGTGTGTGTGTGTGTGTGTGTGTGTGTGTGTGTGTGTGTGTGTGTGTGTGTGTGTGTGTGTTAATGCTCAAGTGGACATAGATAAAGCTCTCAGATAAAGCAGCTTGTAATACCTTCCATCCCTCAGCTTCGCTCCTCTTCCAAATATGCTGTTTCAGTGTCTATGTAAATGAGTGGGAGAGGATCTTCTTATATGAGGTCACAATAGGGCGGAGATCTAATTGGCTTGTTTCAACTACATTGATAACAGAAATGGAAAAAGAACATAAACAGGATTTTTGTGAACACACACTGGAAACCCAAATGAAAGTCTCCAAACAAGTGATGTAAATTTAGCAAATAATAGGGTTCCTTTAAATGACATGACGGTCAATTATGTGTCGGTTCTTTTATTTGAATCATCAACATTTGAAAAAAGGTCAATTTTTGCAGCTTAAATAAACGAGTTAATTAAATAACTGAATAAATAAAGCGAGCCGGATTTTTGCGCGGTACTTTAAGGCTAAAGACGAGTGTTTTATTATATTGGCGTAACAGTAAGAAGTCTGAGTAACCAAACACACCGTGTTGTAGTTCAGTCTGCTCAGACGTTCAGGCTTGTCTAGCTGACCTGTTACTGTGTGGTTGTACCAGATCTGTGGTCTGGAAATAAAAATACCGTGACGTGTTTTAACAGTCCGTCCTGTCTGAGCCCAGATGATGAAGCATCGCCCTGACATTAGTTGTACGTTTTCTAAACCGCCACCCGTCGCCGTCGCCATCGGCATTAGCCCGTGTCATCGTTCTCCGTTCAGTCGATCCGGACCGCTGAGACATCACACACCCCTCGCCCACCCGGCCACCCCGACACCCCACCCAGCCCCGAAAAAATGCGCCCTCCAGCATAGACAGAGGGCCTGCATCCATCTCTGTCTGCGTTTAAACAATGCTCCTGAAGGCGAACGGCAAAAGACTGTCAGTCGCTCGGCTTTGGTGTGTCATTTACCGTCTCCTGACAGACAACCCCTTTCCCTCATCAGAAAATCTGCGACTCTCACCCCTTTGTTTTTTTTTTTTTTGTTTTTTTCAAGGTATATGAATATTTTACATATCTGCATCCTGATTTGCTTTACCCCCCCCATCTCTCTCTCACACACACACACACACACACACACACACACACACACACACACACACACACACACACACACACAC
>JAOVVA010000004.1:23601377-23613599 GCA_028565275.1 Leiocassis micropogon | reverse complement strand
GCCTCCTTAAAACTAGATTCTTATTGACTATAACATTGTAACCAACAATACAACACTTTCTGACTGACTGACTTTACCCGTTACTGTGCTACACGTACCACTGATGTATTGGGTAAAGTTCTGGTGGCTTTGCCAGGTGATGGAGCAAACTGAGGGCTGAGGGAGGGAGAACTATTTAATAATGCGGAAAATATGATAGCTTTCATTCTCCTGCTCCTTCTGGAAAGACAGACAGACAGACAGATGGACGGACGGATGGACAGAGACAAATAGACAGACAGACAGACCACCAGCAAAGGGAATTTTCTCCTGAAGCCTTGAATTTTGAATTGTAATTTAAAAACCAAAATAGTTGCTGGCTTTAACTACTCGTGTGTATTATTATTATTTTTTTTTGGTAAATTATTTATGTTCGAGCATATTATTCAGTAACTATTATGAATTATTTAGTAACTACAGAGAAACTAATAGTGCAGGTTATATACTTAGGAATAGAAGACAAATCCTAGAGAAGGGATTAAACATTTTCCATTATTATTATTATTATTATTATTATCCTTTGTAGGGTCAGTGCAGGTACAACCTGGATGCGTGTCAACTCATCACAGGGTACAAGCACACACACACATACACACAATCATACATTTTGGACAATTTGCAAACCCCAATCCACCTACTGTGCATGTCTTTGGACTGGACTGTAGACGGAAACCCACCAAGCACCTGGAGAACATGCAAACTCCACCAACACCAGACCAGAGGTCAGATTCGAACCCGCAACCCTCATTATACAGTAGCTATAAGATCACTTGCACTGCAATTAACACAAGCAACGCCATTGCCACAAAGACCCTAAAGCATAACATTAAACCTTAAATTCCCTTTTTCAATTTTCTCAATGTACATCTGAAACCGCGCTGTGACGTCCTGAACGCTCTGAAACTCCCACCGGTTTCAGACTCACAGCAGGGAAAAGGAAGGAGCTGCCAGACAGCGAGAGAGCTGTTCCGTCATCACAAGAGTGAAGAACAGGACATGACTGCAGAACTGCGTGCGCTAGATGAATCCGCGCCCAGTGTGCGGCCAGCTTTGAGAACCGCATCTCTAAATCCACGCTCGCAACCTCTCTAGGGAAAACATATGCATAGCATGAAAAGTATTTATTTAACCTTCCTCCCTTCATCATGGCGTGCTGAACGTGACTAAACATTCCAGTTGTTCAGTGTTTGAACGTGACAGCACCGAACAGCGTCGCGATCCGGAGACAAGATAGCGTTAATAAAGACGCTAATCGGTGCTGTGCGATGTTAAGATCTGCTTTCTGATCTACGCGGAAGGGGCTGCGCGATCCGGACAGCTTATTGTGATTATGCTACTACACTCTGCGAGTGTGATATGACTTGCAATATGGTAAAGCAATCTGCTGAACCTGTGATGTGTCAGGTGTAAACACCAGCCTGCATTAATTTGAGCGAAACTCGTTCTTTTTTTTTGGGATCACGCCAAAGCCACGCTTTCTCGCCATCCACGGAGGAACCTGCGGAATCGCTCGTAGGCCTCATTTGAATATTCTGCATTATAAAAGGACAATATGCTGAGTAACAAGCGATATAACAATGCGGCGGCGTCTCCACCGATTCGGTGAATAATTTCCCGTAATTCTCACGCGCGGGTCCTACAGACGATGTTGTAGTTCTTTCTTTCTTGTGTTTGTGCCTGAAACTTTTTTGATTATAGCTCCAGCTGTTCAATGCTGTATAGACCTTACTAAACAAGTGCATAGTATAACATGAGATATGTCGCAGCGGGCCATTATAGGAGTTATAAAGGGCACACGTATCCATCCAGTAAATGTGCGGAGGGGAAAAAAAGGCCATAGATCCTCATTAGGCTGCTGAGTCTCCTTGCTCTACTACATCACTTGATGCGCAGGCTCTTCACAAATCCCAGAGGACAGTCTAGGGAGCTTACGTAGCCACATTGAACAATAGCACCACCTCTTTCTTTAAATTGCTCCGTTTGTCTGCGGCGGTTGAGGCGGGCGGGCGGGCGGTTATCGCAGGCCGGGTACGAATGTTTCATAGCGCAGATTTTCAACGATGTTGATTGTTTCCGTTTGTTCCGGAGCTGAAGAAGTCGTCTCCTGATGATACTGTATTGCGGCAAATAATTAAAAGCTGTAGTGTAGCTGTAGTGTTGCCTTAGTGCCGCAGCGGCTTAGTGTTACCCGCCGTGACTACAGATGCAAAAAATATCAAATACATACAGTACAGTACATATGAAATATACAGTAAAAGGCATACGAATGTGTGTGTGTCAGGTGAAGATGACATCGAGTGAAGTGAAAGAAGTGAACCTGGACTTGCTGATGGATGATGCTTGATGGATGTGTGTCTCCTGACGCAGCTATGCTACAGTAGCGTCTGTGATCTGCTGTTTGCTCAGCGAAAATGATAATACAACCCTGAGAAAGGGTGTAAGGTGTAAGCAGTATGTGTGTGTGTGTGTGTGTGTGTGTGTGTGTGTGGGTGTGTGAGTGTTGTGATTAAAACAAGATATCTGAATCAAACCGCATGCTTTACGACGCTAGGCCCCGTCGTATTTCTCTCTCATTATGTCTGTGTCTCGTCCATTGTTCTCCTCCACCTCTGCAGCGGTATTGACAGTGGGACACCTGGCAGCGGTCAGCTCTGTTCAAGAGCTATGTTCGATATGAGCTCCACATGAAACGGACCTGGTCTGGTTGCTGTCAAACGAATGCCTCGCATCCTTGTATCCCTTGATCTGGAATTTTAATTGCAAGCTGTAGTTTTTGTCTCTCTCTTTCTCTCTCTCTCGCTCTCTCTCACACACACACACACACACACAGACGCAGACACAAAACGCAGCAAGGATATATTTCAAAGCAAAGCTTTTGAACAGGTGTCCTTGGTTTCCAGGTTCTGGCAGACCGCTATGCTGCTTCATTTTCCCATTCTGCTAGTACACAATGACGTGTGTTTGTTACGTTAATTCGACACCGCGGTCTCGAAGCCAGTGTCATGGCAACCTCCGCTGCTACTCCGACTCCAACGGTGGTAGGAAGTGAACTACACCAGGATGAACTCTCAGTCATGGAAACCTTTCATAGGTTATATAATCTGACGTTATACCGTTCCATCCTTCTGATATAATGTCACAAACCATGAATAAAATGTATTGCGTTAAACCTGGTACATGTTTTATTTTATAGCTACAGGTATTTGAATACTTGAATATTTGAGAGTCTGATTGAATGTTTTAATAAACTATTTTATGTTCATCTCTCTCTCTCTCTGTTCTCATGTACGTACGTGATTTCTATTACTCAGGAATGTATTTTGCCATTACAAAGAAAGTATACTCTCTCTTTTTTAGCTCACAAAAGTGAACCATGTGATGTATTGGCACCACGTCCAGGGTGTACCCCGCCTCGTACCCTAAGTCTCCTGGGATAGGCTCCAGCCCCCCCCCAACGACCCTGTATACAGGATGAAGCGGTATAGACGATGAGTAAGTGAGTCAACGAGTAAACCAGGAGAATAAGAGCAGGAGTGGAGAGACACTTGGGATGGGAGTCAGAGACAGCAAGTGGAGAAATGGTTGCAGACTGCCATCCAGTGGTGATGTGCATCAACACAAACTGAACTTATCCACACATCATTTGATTATAACTCACTGAACAAACTGAACAAGAGTATAATGGAGCAACTTCAGAAGCTTAAAAACAAGCTCGGGGCAGATGAAGAATTTTGTACTGCTATTGTTTTTTTTTTTTTTTTGCAATTTTTATTGTTTTTGTTGTTATCACTTACTGGGGGGACACGGATAGCTCGGTGATTAAGGTGTTGGATTGCTGACCAGGAGGTCCCCAGTTTGAGCCCCTGACATTTTCTAGCATTTTCCAGACATGACTTACATTTTTGTTGCATTACACATCTGAGCAGTTGATGGTTAAGGAACTTACTCAAGGACCCAACAGTGAGAACCTAATGGTGGTGGGGTTTGAGCCTGGGAGCTTCCGATCCATAGTGCAAAGCTTTAACCACTGCACCCTGACGTCGCCGGGTTGCCACTGTTGGACCCTCGAGCAAGGTTCTTCTGTTGGACCCCGGAAATAACTTTAACACATACAACAGATATATATACATCTCCGTCGCCCGATGTGCTGGGCAGCATGCACTGTAGACGGACCAACCATTATTGCTTCCTAAGTATAGAATAATAATCCAGTATGAAGGCTACACTCGGTTATGTTTTGTGCATCAGATTTGAATGTACAGTGAATTCTTCTAGTCATTTAGACGTGATGCATCATTCCTGACCGGTTAGATGGCGTTTTGGGGATTCCCACATGGAAAACTAGAAAGGGAACAGTGATAAGGTTGCGTTCCCGAATCGGAAACACAGCCCAGACCAATATGTCGTAAATCCATGTTGTTTTAAGGTCCAGTCTCTATTATGGGAAGTAAAAGAAGAATAAGATGGGTTAAATCATTTTAGCTTAACGTGACTTTCACATTTAGAAATGTCATGTACAGGAAGTGCACAAGTATGAGTTAAGCATGCACACACAGAGACAGGAACATTGTGCTCTTACAAAGCTGGCGAGCTGCAGAAGGAAGCGAAACTCTCGCCTCAGCCTATGATGTCACTGTTTCTCTTCTTGCAAACGATGGCTGCCTCGAACACCATCATACAACAGACTCTGCACGCAAACGCTGCAAAGGCAGGGTGGGGCTGTAGTCACATGACCCAAATTACTGTAAAGCAGAACACCGAATGAGAAGTTTGTGAAAAGTTTGATTTTCTGAAATTTCCCAGTTAAAATCAGTTCCAAAAATTTCCTCATCTTTCTTAATTTTTATACTGTACTTCTTTTTCTTCTTCTGCTTTCTAAATTTGGATCATGAAAATATTCTGGCAGGTCCTTGCAAACCCACACTGAATATGTTCCTGTTTCCCACACGACATGCCAGCAGGCTTTGGTATTTCCTGTGTATGGTAGATTTATAGCTTCTTCAGAACGCTACTGACTCTCAAACATACAGGAAGTGCACGCGGAGTGGGGGGAACGCTCTCAAAACACATTTTACGCTGGTGTGGTTTATAGGTGTGCGAGTTTATTAGAGGAGATCAAAGACTCATCATCTTAAAGATGTTTTGATAAGTGTTTCTGCTTCAAAGTCTAGACATTTTCCCATATATAAATGTTTTCCTTTGTACACGTGTATGTACATATGTACACGTGTATACTGTGTATATATATATATATATATATATACACAGTACCAATCATAAGTTTGGACACCCCTCCTAATTTCATGATATTTCCTGTTTTTTATTCCTTTCTTTTATTTCTTTTATTGATTTTCTTTTCTTTCTTCTTTGCGGAAGACATTCAAAATACGCAAATCATCTCCTTTGAACAGTTGATATTGAGATGTATATCTGCTACTTCTGCTCTGTAAAGCTTCATAATGGCTCTAATCTGAGGTGCTGGTTGTTAATTTTTTGATTTCTGAGGCTGGTGCCTCTAAATGAACTTCTCCTCTGCAGCAGAGGGAAGTTTCAGTCGTGCTTTCCTGCTAAGGTCTTCATGAGAGATGGTTTCATCACGGTGCTTGATGGGTTTTGCAAATGCACTTGACAATACTGCTCTTGCAAGAACAACAGCTGGCCTTTGTTTCTTAAAATAACAACTGACACTTGTTATCGCTGTTGCTATTTAATGACCTAATGCCATATGTGTTATTTCATGGTTTTGAAAAAAAAAAAAAAAAAATTCTCAAATGTAGACAATAAAACACCGAATTAGAAGGTGTGTCCAAACTTTTGACTGGTACTGTATATAACATGCTGGTGCCAGATACAGTACTACAGCACCCCACCACCCCCCCCCTCCCCCCAGACGTCTTATGGCGTCACGCCCTGTGGGGCCAGAGCTGCCCCAGTGACATAAAGGGAACCTACACACTGTTTTAATAAAAGCAGTGAACAGCTCAGCAAGTTTGGGAAGAAAAGCCTCTACAATACTGTCAGAATAAAAATATATCAGGACTATTGTTAGGAATGTAAAAAACTGTTGTATGTTGCATGTTGCTGAATTCCTGTAAAGCTGAAATGTTTCATTAACGAATATGTAAATAGTTTCCACCACACTGATGCAGACGTGACTATTTAAAACCTGCATCACCTATTTTTGCTTTACTGAAGCGGTAGTAAATGCAGCTACCTTGCGAGCTAATTGTGATTGCATCAGACAGTCAACATCACGCTGTTGTACAGAGACGAGGTGTGTACGTAGTATAGGAAGTATATACAGTAGTATATATACTATATATAGAAGCAGTAACTGCTATGCGAGCAGGTTAGTAAGAACTTTTGCCTGGTAATGTACTTTGAGACACACACACACACACACACACACACAGAAGGTAGAATAATGCACGAGCTACTGTAACAAGGGGTAATGAGAAATAGTTGAGACTAATTAACCATCATGACTATGTATGTAAAGTCAAGGGGACAACGCCGCATGAGGTGTACCGATTATGCAGAATAACACGGGACAGAATTAGGCCAGGTGTGACAGAGCCCTCTTAAAACATGGTGAAGCCTGCTGGAGGCCTGGAGTGCAGGAACAGCTCTGTGTATTTTCACTTCGGAAGTTTCTCCAAAAAATGGCCAATTCATGAGTCTTGGGTTGGATTTAAAGCTTCTTGAAAAGAAATAGTCAGTCTATTTATTTTCGTTCCTGTTCTTCATGCTCATGTCCTCTTAGGTAAGAATGCCTACTCACACTTTCTCTGTTTTAATGTGTATTACGTAAGATTGGTGACTTTGTTGTTGTACCAATATCTGGTCTAGTAGGTGAGTTCAAGTTCATTTCAGTGATTTGATTTTCTCCTTCAGCTTGCCACCTACGTTCATGGAGTGCCATCACCAGGATCAGCCGTGGCCCTAAATGTCTATAAATTACCTGACGTCAAAACACAGTTTTCCCAGCTTGCAAGTCAGATTTCAAAATAGGTTTTCTCAGTGCATTAATAGTGGAAGTAGTTTCAAATTCTTACCGGTACTAAAGTAGCCAAAAGGTGATGAGAATAAACCATGGAGGTGGTGGACACTCCTGTAAATCTTGTAAGTTG
This sequence comes from Leiocassis micropogon, assembly GCA_028565275.1. Classification (NCBI taxonomy): domain Eukaryota; kingdom Metazoa; phylum Chordata; class Actinopteri; order Siluriformes; family Bagridae; genus Leiocassis; species Leiocassis micropogon. The sequence continues at coordinate 23,606,430 of JAOVVA010000004.1, read as the reverse complement.
TCCTTGTAAATGTCTTCACTTATTTCATAATAAACCTCAGCTAGGTAACTGTTGTAGGGTTGAATCCCAAATAGTGTAAACCCCAAAATAGAAAGCTAGCGCATTAGGTGGCAGGTAATTAGCTTATTTGCTTGCGTTAGCCATAACACGGATGGTTCAGAGGAAATTTAGACCAACTTAGAAGGAAATAAAAGAGTTTAAAATGACATAATGTTGGCAGGCAGCTGCTCTGCTCTCTTTCCAGTACTGTGGACTGGACCATACTGGTCTGCTTTTACTCCTGGTTCCACATACTTTTCAGATTATTTGTACAGTACAAGCAAAATATAAAAAATAAACTGTTGATCCTTGAACGCGTCATGTGTGTAACAAAATATTCACGTACAGATCTTGGCTCAAAACAACACGAGGGTTAGGGTTAGGGTTATCACCTTTGGAACAGGGACTGGTCTCCAAAACGTCACACATTAACTCAAGGGCTGAAGGGTTAGGGTTAGGGTTAGGGAAGGTCCTCAAAAGACCTCGGCGCAGGAACAAGAGCTGCTAGAACTCCAAAGACCAAAATATAGCTTTCAAGCAGTTTTTGTGGTATGGAAGCCTGAACTGACAGCCTGATGTGCCCACATGTGGAGACTGGTATAATTACCCAACCAAAAAAATAAATAAATAAAAGTTCATGAATCAACAACAAAAAACATTTTAGTTTCAGTCCTGCTTGTCGATTTAATGAGCAGGTCTAAGGTAGAACCATATGAGTATAATTACAGAAATAAGGATGTGTGATGAATCTGAATCAAGCCGCATGAGGCAGATGTGCTCAGTGGGTATGACTGGGGAAATTCCATTGAGCGAGAAGTGTGGGTCAACCCCATGGGCTGGACATGACTTTCTTTCTTTTTTTTTTTTTAATGATACTCACAGGTGGTTTGCCGACCTTTGGTGCTTCACATGATAAGCAAAGACGATGTGATATGTCACATGTCTCCACTGCTCCTTTATCTGTGACAAGTCATTGTGTCCAAAAGAGATATTCTGTAACATGTGTAACTCTATCGAAAAAAAAGAAAAAAAATCATGACTGAAAGGTTCAAAAAGTCATAAAAAAAAGCACAAAACCTACGATTCAAGCAGATTCAAGCACATACAGTACTTTATGAAACACCAAGGGGAAGTAATGGATATAAATTGCAAGGCTAACGAGGCTAATCAGACACGAGTGATTTAATTTACCGAGCATGAAAACAAGGCGAAAACAAGAAATAGAATATGCAGACTACAGAATAAGGTAAGTGAAGATGTAATATACTGTATGTTGGACGTCACATCCACACTGTAAACATTAAACAGGCTGTAAGTCAGAGTCACATGACTGTAAGAGTGGACTTAAAATGACTTTAAGCTCTTATGATAAATTGCTCAATAGTACAGTATTGAAAATAGTCTAGTGTTTTTTTTTTATGTTACAACAACACTTTCACTATCAGTGTGTATCCAATTATACTAAAGAAAAAAAATAGGCGGTAGTGGCTCAGCGTGTTAAGGATCTGAGTTACTGATCGGAAGGTCGGCAGTTTGCGCCCCAGCTCCTCCAGGTCTGCTCCAGGGCGCTGTGTAATGGCTGACCCTGTGCCACTAACAAAGCTGGGATATGCGAGGAATTAAGAATTTAACTTAACTTAACATGTACAGTACATGTAATCTTGATATACACTGATGAGCCATACCATTAAATCCATTAAAAAATATACATGGCACGAGGTTCTCCTCATGCCATTGGCGTGACTCTGCAGGGTATCTGTGGTGTCTGGCACCAGGACATGTGCTGATTTGGCTTTTCTGTGCGATTAGAGCAGACGCGCTGGCCTTCCGCCCCCGCAAGTATGGGTGACAATATAAACACCTTGGGTGTTCATACTGTCACCAGTTTACTGGTTTATAATTAATAATCAGTGTGACTCAACTGATCTGGGTGTGTGGTTAATGTTACGGCTGTTTTGTGCATTTTGTTTGTATCATAAAAGCTACAATAATGTGTGTGTAAAATAGAGAAAAGAGAGAGAGAGTAAAAGAGAGAGAGAAAGAAATTATGTTTATAATGTTTATATATGTTTATAAATTCCGATTGATGTTACTTATTAATGTTATTAATGTTTTTAACATTGATGCCAATAAAGCCCTTTTTTGAAAAAGAGAGAGAGAAAGAGAGACAGCACCTGGGAGGAACTCACATCTACAGAGCTCTTCAGTGTCTACACTCGTTACTTATTTCTCATAACTGCAGCAATATAAAGGCATCTGAAATCACTTCCTGTGACTTTTTGCATTCTGTAGAATGAAACCAGTTTGTTGAAGCAAGCATCAGACGCAGCCTACACTCTCTCTCTTTCTGGACGGCTTGCTTTTGAACCTGACAATGCGTTTGTCTGCCATCAAAAAAAAAAAAGGTGCTTTTAATTGTAGTTCGTTAAGCTGATTTACAGTATGATAATATATTCAAGCTCCACTAGATATGTAAAGGAGCAATATTAAATTCCCTACTAACAGTGCAATCTTAGAAGAAAGAAAAGGTCCATCTAACACTGTAAAACATTTTTTTTAACTATTCGTAGAACCTTTGAGGAATCTAAAAATAACACAGGACAAATGTACAACCAACTGTTCTTACTATTGGCATATTTGAATACTAGCATTTAGCGTTCAGTGTTATTAGTCTTTAGATTAGAAACCATGATATACACCACTACTATACAGCTACAAGTTTGTGCACACTTGCCCATCACACCCATATGTGCGAGTTGAACATCCTGTTTTGTATTTAGTCTTTATTTTTTTTTTTTTTTTTTTTTTTTTTTTTAAATAACCTCTATTCTTCTAGCAACTGTGTAAATTTCACACTGGACTTGATTTCCAAATGAAATGCAAAATTGACTTTCATCAGAAAGGAAGACTTTGGACCACTGAGCAATGGTCCAGTTCTTTGTTTCTTCAGCCCAGATGAGACACTAGATTGGCTTGGTACTAGGAATGCAACAGTTGTAGGCCATTTTCTGAAGATGAATGTGCATGGTGGCTCTTGATGCGCAGTATCCAGCCTCATTCCACTCCTTATTAAGCTCTTGCATGTTCAATATTGACCTTGTTTGATAATCTTCTTATTACTACACTCACCTCTGTTGCTTGTGCAACTTTTCCTACCACACTTTTCCCTTCCATTTAACTTTCCATTGAGCATATTCATGGAAAGTAAACAATATAAATTCCATGTATGTCTCGGTGTACGTCAATACATGAAGCGACAATGACTTGACAGTTGTTCAGAAGACCATCATCGACACCCTCCACGAGGAAAAGGGCTGAAGGAAAGTGTATGAGTGAATTGAGTAATTTACTCTAGCTTGAAATGAAATATTCTAATATGTTGATATTTTGTGAGATGCTGAATTTTTGTATTTTCATGAGCTGTAAGCCGTAATCGTCAAAATTAAAACAAAAAAGACTTGAAACATTTCGCCTGAGATGCAATGAATGTAGAATATATAAGATTTTCACATTTTATTTAAATTATGGAGAAAAAAAAAAAACTTTTTTTTAAATGCACTATAATTGGAAACCTTGTCATAATTTATTTATTTATTTCGCCTTGTTTATTCAAGTCCACTGTTCCTCTGTGCAGGACACATCCTTGTTCTAGATGTGATCTAATATTGTATTTCAAGTATTGTCTACATGAACAAGAATATTTAACAGACAACCCATTTCTGAAAATAATAAAGAAGGGTAACCTTCATTTCACTGCTTTCTCAATGGGAACATTTGGCTTTAATGATTCACCAGGAAGTTAATGTATTATTTCCTTGGATGTTATTGGTATTCTACTGTATGTTCCTCAAGAATTAAGTGGTCTTTAGAAATTTGCTCTCTCAACTCAATTGGTGTCTTGCAGTTGAAGTCAATGTTGTCAGCAGCATACTGTTCAGTGTTCTTGGAGATGTTATTTCTAGTGTCCTTCTAGTGTCCAGAACACACCTCCCAAGCAGAACACACCTCCCAAGCAGAACACACCTCCCAAGCAGAACACACCTCCCAAGCAGAACACACCTTCCAAGCAGAACACACCTCCCAAGCAGAACACCTCTTCCAAGCAGAACACATCTTCCAAGCAGTATGTCGAGTTGTTTTGTAACAGGCACAAGTCAAAAGGCACAAGCGTAAATGTGGCAGAAATAATAAAGGTCTCTCAACTGAGCTGTTCTGAATAGAAGCATTCTCCAAGTCCTGTAAATGTAGAAAGAATGTAAGTCTATATCATCTTTGTCATTGTCTAGACCTGTTATCCTGTATAAAGATTCCTGGAGGGTGTTTAGGGGGCTGGAGCCAATCCCAGGAGACTTAGAGCACGAGGCAGGGTACATCCTGAACAGGGTGCCAATCTATTGCAATGCATGCATGCATACCCACACTCACACACTCATTCACATGCTACAGGCAATTTGTGAACTCCAATTAGCCTAACCTGCGTGTTTTTGGACTGTGGGAGAAAACCGGAGTACCCGGAGGAAACCCCAGGAACACACAGCACACACACCCTGTGGTGGGAATCGAATCCAAGAACTTGGAGGTGCAATACAACAGTGCTAACCACTAAGTCACCGGACTAAACTCTCTACTCAGTTTCACATACACGCAAAAAAAAATGCAGTACGTTCTATATGTATAGTACGTACAGCCTGATTGTGTAAGATTAAAACTGTGTTGTTCATCAGCCTGACTGTTAGATAGATAGATAGATAGATAGATAGATAGATAGATAGATAGATAGATAGATAGATAGATAGGCTACTATTTTTTTTATTAATACATTTTCCATTTACCAAATAAAATAAAAAACAAAACATTCAAAAAGTACAAATTTTTCGCCTCTTGTGAACCCAAAGTCAGTGAGCTAACATTATTCAAATAACTCATACTGATGGCTATCTATTTTTGAAATCTCAAGCGAGCTGACAAAAATTTGCAAGATGACAATTTTAGACCTAGCTGGAGGGACAATGTA
>JAOVVA010000004.1:23568061-23578993 GCA_028565275.1 Leiocassis micropogon | reverse complement strand
TATTCTAGGTTCTGATCTGACATGGCTGGATTAACATCTACATCAATTACATTGTTCGGTTTCAAAGCCTCAATTTTATGCCTAATATTTACGATTTTATTATTTAAAAAGTTCATGAAGTCCTCGCTATTGCATGATGCAAAAACACCTACATCCTCATCCATATCAGAGAAGGCAATGATTGAAAATCTACACTGACATTGTTCGGATTTTCTCCACATCTGAGGCAAGACATGACTATCAGGTTAGAGCAGAGCTGAGGAACTTCTTAGAGAAATAGATGTTCATGAAACAGGGTGTGCAATTTTTTATAGTCACTTTGGGTTATATGTTTAAACTCAGTGGTGTTCCCTCTGACATCATTCTTAAAAGAAAACCCCAGAGTCCTTAAGTGGTTGGAGGACATCATTTCAGCTTTCCAGAACCTAAAGTAACATTTTTACTAAGACACCCATACATCACCACCCAAAAGCGCCCTCATAAAAATCTGTGGTTTCTCCGGTGCCTCTGGCAAAACTCCCAACTGCCTAGACTCCACTAAAGTCATATCTAAGGTGGTGTACTATAGAGGAGATAGAGATAGAGAAGATAAGTTCATCTCATAAGTATACATTGAAATAACAGTATGTTTAGTGATAACGAAAATATATCATGCCCACTATCCAATATGATCACAGAGGGGTGATGTCTTTCAGCCACAGCTGCTGGACACCTGAGTATTATTGGGTTGACATGAACTATCTGTTATACCAAAGCATTATAAAAGCATCTGGGCCATCTGTCTAGCAGATAAAGCTTGATCATAACTGGGTCATGCAACAGGATGGTAATCCTAAGCATGCCAGCAAAAGTACAATTTAATCAAGGCTTTGGAATGGACCAATCAAAGTGAACCCTATTGAAATGATGTGTGGAACATTAACTCATTTGTTCAAAGACCAAATAGGGCCATTTTTACTAGTTTGGGTTAAAGCGTTAATGTCTCTAAATTTTAGCACTGCACACCAGTATGCAGATATGAGCTGCATTTTATTGTTGCCTTGATGGAATATTGTTTTAAATGGTAACTTTTATTTGGTGTATTATGTCTCAAACACTTGGCCGTGTTACATCAGACCTTCGAGGGCAACATATGCATGTTTAGTTATTGAATGTTCTACAATGAAAAGACTGAATTACCTCAAATTTCATATGTGAACAGACAATATATCATTTTAATTGGACCTACAGCTTCTTATTTTTGATATCCCTGCATTGTTTTCTATATGAGAGAAGACTACCGTTAGACTACCGTTCTGCACATGCCAGAAAATCATATAGAAAATTAACTTATAGTTGCTCCTGCTAAAGACAGTTCTACACAAATTGATGTATTAACCTTTCAGCAAAGCACTAATTTTAAATCACTGACACCCAGAACTAGACAGGATGGGTATCAGCACCCAATATCTAGTTGAATTGCCAGCTCCACTGCTTGCTGCTGAATGGCATAGTTTTTTTCCCACAGTGCCATTCTGTTGCACCTAGCTTGGCACATGGCACAGGTTACCCTGGACCAATGGCAACATAAAAGTCATAAAGCAAACACAAATGTCCTAAACCATAAACATCATGTTTTAGCCTTTCCTTCACTTTGGTAGAAGCAAATCTTGGTTCCAGACATTTTGTGACTTATCTCTGTTTGCAAATATGGCCTTCAGATTCTTACTACTGATAAGTATCTTGCATTTTGTGGTATGGCCTCCATATTTCTTAGGTTTTTTTTCAGCACATTCCAAATTGTTGTATTTACTATGCCCAATGCTTGTTCAATGGCACTGATTGATTCTTACTCTTTACTTAGCTTCAAAATTATTCAGACATTGCATGTTTTCGTAAAACAGGACTGTGCTAGAGTTGGGACACTTGGGATAGAAGGCCTCCCTGGTCAGCTCTCTGGTCTTCATGTTGATGTATCATGTTCAATAGCATAGGCAATCTTGAAAGGATCTCAAGACTCTACAGGGGACCCATCCTCATTTGCTTGATAGAAGAAGAATATAGCAGGAATTGAATTACAGTCACACTGTGTGCTATAAGGCTAAAGATTCAGTAGAACAAAAAAGATGCTTAAAGTTAATATGAAGTCCACTTGGAGGCTCAGGTACAAAACGTAGTAAACGAAAAGTCAGTCGTAAACTATTGAGTGACTGTCATAAGAGAATAGTGGTCTGCATCAGAGGCCAAGACCATATTTATGGTCAAGTGAAACCAACCATAGTTACAACACGCATCTCAAGCAGACCATAAAGGGCCATCCTGAGCAGCGAGACAGAGACTTCCATGCAAGAAGAACTCCAACCAGAAGCAGGGCACTGGGATGCGTCAGACAGTGAGGAGTGCAGAAGGAGTTGAGGAGCGTTGAGGAGCTCCCCCTTTTACAGCTATAACAGCTTTCACTCTTCTTGAAAGTCTGTTTACAAGATTTTGGAGTGTTTCTGTGGGAATTTATGCTCATTCATTCTGTAGAGCATTCATGAGGTCAGGCACTGATGTTGGTTGAGAAACCTTGGCTCACAATCTTCATTCCAGTTCATCCCTAAGGTGCTCGATGGGGTTGAGGTCAGGGCTCTGTGTTAGGGCCGGTCGAGTTCTTCCACACTGAACTCATTTAATCATGTCTTTATTGTCCTGGCTTTGTGCACTGGGGTACATGTCATGTTGGAATAGAAAACGGCCTTCCCCAAACTGTTGTCACAAAGTTGGAAACGTATCATTGTCGAAGGATGTCTTGGTGTGCTGAAGCATTGAAACATGCTTCAATAATTCAATAATTACTGTAACAGGTTTGGCCAAATACCTTTGCTCATATTTTGTATAATTTACATCCCACAGTCAACAATGTACAGGCCTCACTGGGGTTCAAAATGCCATCATGTTCCGCTTATGTAGGAATGTCATGTATGCACTGTAGTTTTATGCGTTCTGTGAGCCTGCAGAAGTAAAATCCTGGTTATGCCCAGTTGTTTCTTTTTTTTACAATATAGGCTTTAACTGACTTGTTACATTCCACACAAAATAACTGATACTAACTCTTTCATAAACAGAGACAGTATGTGCAAGTCTGCTGTCAATGAGAGAACATGTTCAAGTGACTCATGAGAAGCCCCAGTCATAGTATTATCATGCAAAAAGAGTTTTCCCTCCCAAACACAAAGAGGCTACATATCCCGTACAAAAGACGTCTTCAGCTTGGACGAAACCCACACAGTGCAGGGCCAGACTTCATGCCTCTATACAGTCGAGTATTGTCTGTCCGGGTTCTCACAGATGCGTTTCTCTCTTTCTGTCTCTCTCTCTCTCTCTCTCTCTCTCTCTCTCTTTCAATCTCTCTTTCTCTTTTTCATTTCCCTCTTTCATAACGATTCACACACATATCTAATGCGCGGCCCACTCATAATGCGCAACTTTCTTGCAAGCCTGGTTTGGCGAAGTCATGCATGACCTAAGTCTATAGTCGGCTTGTGTTACAATTGTTAGTCTTTACTACTAATAATTAACATCTAAGCATCATATCTTTGTTCACACACATTGGCAATCTCTCAAATTGAAATATCACACGTATCGCTTGGAAATCAGGCCAGACTCACATTGCTCCAAATGGCTGCCTCAGCATGGCACTGTAATTTGCAAGTATTTTATTTATTTATTTATTTATTTTAAATCTGAATAAGGATTTGCTTATGTTAAAGTACCATTCTTGTGTACAATGGCTTTCTGATTCAGCTGCAGTGAATGGTGTACATGGTACTATGCGTGTATGGTGAATGGATGTGCCGGGCAAGGACGACTTGTCTTAAATAAGTGTGAAGATCTGATCACACACCCCTCATTATGTGTGTGATCATCCAGCGCAGGGACAACTGCTGCCTCCGCTCGCTGAAACACCAATCAGATTTCACCCAGGGAGAATATAATTCCCCGTGTAGGCTCCATTTATGCGGCTTTATGGGAGCACTTTTAAATCTCATTAGATGCTACAGCTGCACTTCAATACTGCATGCTGTTTTTAGTGTTTTATTAATTCTGCCATAACCCAGTCCCCCCTCACTGGCATGAGAGAAAGCTCTCATTTTGGTCTTTTTTAATGAAGCCAGTTCTAAACTGAGCCAAAAGCACAGATTGAGATTGTATAATACAGTCAACAAAGAACATTGTTTTGAAAGTCACTATAAAACATTTAAGCATAATGTATTTTGCCTTAATTAATTCATTCATTTTTTTTGTCTGACTCAAAGCCTCTATATATCATCTAATTTTAAGATTTTTAGTTTCAGGATGTAAAATGAAGGGAGTTAAAAATAAAACCATTAATGATATCTACAGTACATTAATAACCAATAGTAACTTTTTTCTAAAAAAAAAAAGTACAATGTTTTTGAATTACACAATATACTGTACAAAAACCTCATATACAGTACGTATGCCACACCTTGACTGCTTCGCCAATCAAAATGCAGTTTGGAGTGTTTCACTGGATAATATTGATTAATTACTGAGGTGCCACAGTGGTGTTTGCACTGCAGCCTCGTACCTTCAGGATTGAGGGTTTGATTCCCGCTTGGTGGTCTGTGTGCATAGAGTTTGCATGTTCTCCCTTTGCTTGGTGGGTTTCCTCCAGGTACTCGGGTTTCCTCCCACAGTCTAAAGACATGTAGAGTATCCAACTCATCATTCACAAATTGCCCACAGCTTGTGAGTGAGCTTGTGTTTTACCCCGCCTAGTGCCGCATGTTCCCTGGGATGGACTCCAGGCCTCCCTCAACTCTGTACCAGATAAGCTGTATGGAGAATGAGTGAGTGTGGGTGATCATTACTGCAGTGTTTAATAAGTTTCTGCTGGCAATAATTCTTTTATCCAAACTGATGTGGGGAGTAGATTCGGATTTCTTAAACATCCTTATCAGAAGACGTATCCTGTAGTCGTGGCAAAGATGTTCCTGTGATTCTGTGAGTCAAATTATTGGTCTGCAACAAGCAAAGAAAACAACTGATAAGAAGTGACTGAAATGACTGGAATTGAGTTTAGAACTATCCAACACAACAACGACATTAAAACCTTCTTGTACCTCCAAGGTCGAGGGGACGATTCCAGCCTTGAGTTTGGATGTTCTAGTCAAACTTGGTAAAACAATCTTGTTTCCTCCCACAGTTCAAAGACATACAGATTAGGCTTTACCGCCCTTTCCAAATAGCATTCAGTGTGTGAATGTGTGTACATGTGTCCTACAATGGATTGGCACACGGTAATGTGTGTACCTCACTTAGTGACTCGAGTCCCCTGGGATAGGCTCCAGCTGTCCTGTGACTCTGTACAGGGTAAGCTCTATAGAAAAAATAATAATAATTATAAATTATAACAATCAGCCATAAAGTTTATGGTTCCTCTCTCTATCTCCATATACCGTAGGAACCTCTGTAGCCCAACTAGGGACTGTGGAGGCCAATGGTGACCATTATTCCCATTTAGATGACCATGGTAGGACTTCCAGTTAACATTCACACCTACATTCACACATTTTGGGAACACCAATTAGTCTAATCTGCATGTCTTTGGACTGTAGGAGGAAACCGGAGTACCCGAAGGAAACCCACCAAAGACGGCCACTTTTGCGCCTTATGGTTCCTAAAACAACTTTTTTTTTTCAAACACAGTTTTTTTTTGTTTTATTATAGGTTCGGATCAATTTTTTTTCTACTGATATGTTTTTTTTGTTGGTATCAGGCCATCATTCATCCTGGATATTGCCTTACAACCATCTCTCATTTATATTTTCATAATCGTGAGCTCATGCACTAATCCTCAGTGAATCAGGAAATTATTAGTCGTATACGGTACATTAACAGCTGCCTGAGTCACATACGGTAAAAAGAGTCATTAATAATGGTACAACCATCTTGTTGACTCATTTTCTTTATTAATATCTAATGCCTACAGCATTAATAAAGATGGTTTACATTGAGAATTTTTTTTTTGGAAAGGCTATAATATTAGACTGACATCCTTTCTTTCTGTTTGAATGGTTTGAACCACATGAGAGATCACAATCATGTCATTTTTTTTTATTGATATCACACTGATAAATTGGTTTGATTTGGATCCAACACAGGGTGAATTGCAAATTCTCTTAAGTTTTTAAGATGCATAAAGTTCAGGCTGCAAAATGACTAACGGAAATGTTTACTAATCCTAATTTTACTAATACTGCATATGTCATGACATTAACAGAATGAGATAAAAAGATGTTTATGCTTCATTATTACCACACAGCTATTCATGCTGTACTGTGTGTGCTTGATTGTTTCCTGATGCATCATTGCTTAAATGTTACCACAGTCTTTAACTTTACATCTTGCATTGTGTTCTAACAATAGTGATATGATGAAATTACAATAAAGCCTACTTGACCTGACTTAACCATGCTGTAGCGTTCCTTCCATCCACACACTGTGTGTTTTATCCAGAGCGCACCGAGCCATGCAAATTTACCTACCGTAATTAATGCTAACGTGTCAGGAAAAATAACACTGCTGGCAAACCATGCATTGAAGGGGAGGTGAGCACAGAGGGACACTTTGTTCACACCTGATATTTTTGGAATCCAGCTTGTGAAGGAAAAAGGAGGAGAGAGAAAGAAAAAAAAAAAAATAGCTGTCAATGTTTATGTGGAAACCTAGTTGTGGAAATTCTCCGGGTGTCTGAAGCCGCTGCAGTTGAAGAACGTGGCGGTGGATATTTTTAAACCCCACAAAACCTCAAGGCCTGTACTTAGAGGGGGTCATACGAGGCAAGATGGAGATGCATCATCTGAAAAAACTCCATGGACTTTCTGTAATCCCTCTGCTCTCTACAGTGGACATGTCCTAAACTTACAGGACATAAGGAGCTGCCTTGCATTAATCCTGTTTATCCTTTAGTATTAGTTTCTTCACATTTTCAGGATGTTATGACAGATATGTGACTACATACTTCATAATAGTATTTAAAGAATTGTCAACTTCGGCTGTACCAGCTGAGTTACACGTGGTGGTGTTACACAAAACATTATTTTAGTCCTGTAAAAATTATGCATTTTTTTAATTGCATGAGAAATTCAATTTACACAAGAATAAAAAGAAAAAAAAGACACAAAATTGTCTTTCTCCGTTGTTGTTGTTGTAATTCTGTTTAAAATTTGTAATACCTGCGCCGCTGTTAAAGTGTTACACCTCATTTAACGTCACTTGCTTTGAAAACGTCATGTTGTAACCTGATATTGAACATGTAATATTACGCCGGCTTGTTAACGTGCCATAAATTTTTCACACCATTTCACATCTAGTGACGGCACTTTTGTTGAAGACGTGCCACAGTCTTCGTCGGTTTTAATTAGCTCTGATGCTAATGTGTGCAATAATCTTTGTGGCAGGAGAACAGTTTTAGACCGCAGTAGAAAAATCACTCCCACTTGTTCACAGCCATGAAGAAGCCTGACGAAGAGATAAAACGGTAGAGAGTGGGTGTTGTGACGGCCACACCACTTCAGCACTGTTTTGCCTTTTGCAAGTGTTTCAAAATTGCTCTGGTGATCCAGATAGAAGCATCTAAATAGGGTTGGGCATCGTTTAGGGTTTTTATCGATACCGGTGCCAAATTGATAGTTTTAAAATGGTACCGGTGCCAAAACGGTGCCTGAACCGATACTTTACAAAAGCCACAAAATGGTGGTGAACAACTCTAGAATTTGTTTTTTTATGAACAAAAAATGAAATGCTTAAAATTAAACAATAAGTTTAAAGTATATATGAATATATAAGTAAATACAAAAAACAACAACAACAAAACATAAGCCACCTAACCCAACTACAATAACTAAACTGCTTCAAATTTTAGCAATTCTTTTGCAGAAAAATCACCATATTTGCCTTTTCTGGCCTTCTTTGCAGTGGTAAATGGGGTCACTGTTGTAGTACTACTAGTACTAGCTGGAAAGCCATAATTATAAACAGAATCCATGTTACATTAGTATTTTACAAATCGTTTGACCATTTGTTAGCATGAATGCAAAATTTGCATTTTGTAATTAACATTACATTAACCTGCGGAAAGGCTGCTGTCGTCATCATAATCGGTGGACTCCTTTTTGCTACGGTTGGTATGACTGGGGCTGGGGTCGTCCACACCGATAGTGCCAGCTGTTGTCCGCAAGCTGTCGAACACGGTGCATTCCTCTGCTTTTAAGTTTATTCCGTGTGCCCTCAAATGTTTCATTAGATTTGATCATGTGTGTTGATGAATCTGATGCTTATTACAACTGTGTCATCAAAGTCCCAGAGAACAAATATTTCAATCGACAGTTCAGGCATTTAAGGCACCGAAATGAGGCACCGAAATTCGCGTTCTGTTTCGGGCCGGTACATACCGGTTATATAGGTACCGGTGCCGTATTGGCACCGGTTTTCGGGTACCCAACCCTACATCTAAAATAGGGAAAACCCACTGAAATATTTTGTTCTTTTTTTTTCTTTTACTCATTCTGTTCATAAGTAATGCTTAAGATCTGTCACTATTTAAGGGCATTTTCTGTCAAAGCCCTCTTCAAGGCATTCCACAGGTTTTCAGTAGTATTTACATCTGGGCCCCTTACTGCACCATTGGTTTGTTTATTCCTTTGTTGACTTCAATTTAAGCATTGAGTTGTTAGCATTCCTTCAGCTGCCTTCAGGTTTTTTTTTTGCCCCTAATTTTTTTCTCTAGCTTTACTAGAGCCCCAGTCCCAACCAAACACAATCAGCCTTAAAGCACAATGTTACCACCACCATGCTTCAAAGCCTGCCTTGTTTATGCACTAAACATACAGTACTGCGCAAAAAGTCTGCGAAAAACACTGTACAGCAAGGATGTCTTCAAAAAAAAAAAGTTCTACATAAAAAAATACTATAAAAAGCATTAAAATATAGTTTCAGGTACAATTTGGGCAGTTTTATAAGAAAACTAGATGAGCCCGTGATCTTGTTCGCGTGAAATTTATTTGCACACTCATAAGCGTGTATTAAAAAATGTACAGCACCATCTGTTGAATCTTGAGATGAACTAATGATTTTTCCAAGTTAGATTTTTTTATGAGTGTTTTCTATTTAAATTTCAAAGTAGCATATCTTCTCCTCCCGTGGACCGATTCCAATGAAACAAAGCCTATTTCGGCCAGATACACTTATGAAAACCCCATTAAAATTCAGTCAGTAGTTTTTATGTGGTGCATGCACAAACAAACAGACAAACAGACAGACAAAAATATAAAAAACCATATTGATGTGTTCTATTTCTCATCTTACGTCACCTTACGTTATGAGGACTTTTTTTAAATGTAGCACATCCTAGGTTTCTTTTTCCTTTTTTTTTTCTCTTTTTTTGGTGTGAAAAAGTTGTCTTTTATGTAATATGTTGCTTTCTTTTCTGGTCTACAGATTCCCTGTAAAATTATTACTATTATTTTGCTTGAATACAAATGTTTGGAAACTAGAAATGTTTCTTTTCCAACTGACTTAATAATGAAGTCATAAAATAAACATGTATAACAAAGTTTGGGCTAAGACCCGACAGGGTACCTAAGATATTTACACAGTACTGTGTCTTGTAGGAAACTGCTCATGAAGGTCTTCCATTAGGTTTCATTAGACCAAAACATATTTTGGCAAACTCAATTAAGTTGAAGGAGATTTAGATGTTTTATTTTGTTTTTCCCATGAGAAAGGCCATCCATCTAACCACCCTACCCCATATCCCAGATATGTAAGGAATACCAGAATGTTTTTATATGCAGGGTGACGTATTCCTGCAGCTCCATTAATATTGCTTTAGTCACCCTGATAAGGTTTTCCCTTCTTCAGTTTCTCAGGCATATCCAGTTATAGATAGTGTTACTATTGTATGATGTTTCTTTACTCTAGAAAATGCTTAGAATTTTTTTTTTGTATCTAAAAATTATTGCCAATGATCCAATAAGATCCTGTATGTGTTTTCTGAGCTCTTTAAGGAACAACATTCAATGCTTGGATGAAACTAAGTCGTTATAACGTTGGCAGAATCTCCAGTGTCTATTTTTTGTACAATACATGTGAGCTACTTCTGTGATTAAATCAGGAGTAGAAACATGGTTTGTTTGTATCTGCGGAAATTCGTAACTCGGATGTTCATAAGTTGGGGACTACCTGTAAAGTAAATGCTCAGCTTCCTATTGACTGACTTTACCAAACCTTACTACTACTGTGATCTGATATTCTGTTTTATTTTTAATCATATTTGCCCTTTTGACTATTGTTCTTTGTTTTCTTTTTTGGTTATTAGGTTTATTCCTGTTCACCTGCTCATGTGTCTGGATTTAGTTCTACATTTGCCTTCTTTTTTCTTTTGGTCTGTTTGCTGAGATTTGATCACAATCCTTATTAACTGTGTTTGCATCTTGTTTCAGCTTCATTTAGTTCATTGAGAACCGAAAACTAAGAAAACGAACACAGTCAGTGAATGTTGGGAACTGTTTGCACTACAAGCACATCTACACGTCTACACATTTCACTGACTCTTTTTTCATATTGATTTATAACCAAATGCAAAAACCTGTACATGAGACAAAATAGCCATTTACCAAACAGATGTGTAACTAATTTGTATTGTTTTATTGAAAATGTATCATCTTGCCAGATCACACTTTTCACATGTGCAATATGTTGAGTGTAATATCTTAGCTGCTTTAATATCTCAACTGAACAGTAACATCTGATCACTTATGTTAATATTTAATTTTTTAAATTAAATATTTTTTATTTAATTACTGTATTTTATCCTTTACATCTTTTATTTTATTTTTATGAACCATAAGAAGAAACATTTAATTTCATTGTGGCAATAAAGAA
>JAOVVA010000004.1:23530046-23547118 GCA_028565275.1 Leiocassis micropogon | reverse complement strand
CAACCAGCACCTCAGATTAGAGCCGTTATGAAGCTTTACAGAGCAGAAGGAGCAGATGTACATCTCAATATCAACTGCTCAGAGGAGATTATTGTGTATTTTAGATAAACGCCTTCAGCAGCGTTTTACAGTGTAGAAAGAAATAAACATCAGGAACGAGCATGGAGTTAGAAAGTGACCCCAAACTTTTGAGCGGTTGTGTGTATAGAGTGGAACCTTGGCATACAAATTGAATTTATTCTGGAGGAGAAATAATGTAATAATGCAGATAATCCGTTCCAGTCAAACGAAAATATCACAAACAAAAAAAACATTTAGAAATAGTAAAACATGAAATAATTAGATATTAAACCTCACTTAACCTTAATTTATGATTCCTCTTGGCACCAGCTGTTCACTGAATCTTGCTTGCGTTTTTTTTTTTGTTTTTTTTGGGTGCAAGTTGAACTGCTCCTGGACGTAAGCACAACTTAGGTTTAGGTTCGGTTTGTGTGTGTGTTTAGACGTATGCTAAAATTGATTATTATGCCGATGCAACTTTCTCGCAACATCTCAGTTCTTAAGGCGAAAATTCATAAATGAGGGCATTCGTATGCAGAGGTACCGCTGTTTACACAGAACTGCACTGCTCAGTAAAAGTCATTTTAGCTCTATTTTACAGATTTATCTCCTTTCATGCTCTTTGTGGCAGAAGTAGAGGAGAGAAGAAAGTCGCCCACCCCACCCCCAAAAAATGTTTGGTTAGGAAGCAGGCTTATAGACTTCTTTATTCTTTATCTTTATTCTAGATCTTTATTTTTATAGATTTTTTTTTTTTTTTTTAAGGTTTAAAGTGATTGTTCCACTGTAGGGCGATTAAATAACTTTTTTCACATTTCGTGCGTTCCCAGATTAAAGGGGCTAAGTACTAACATCTAACTCTAATCTTAGCGCCGGGCATTGAGTATAACGTGCAGGTTGCGGGTTCCTACTGAGAGTAATAACGATCACCTGATTACTAACATTACAGCATTACGCCTGGCTTCCACTTCAACGTAAACGGTAGAAAATGAAAGTGACAGGCTGTGGAGGAAACACACACACAAAAAAAAAAAAAATCTGTAAAATATAGGCGTTTATAATTCGTGACAAACCGACAAAATGCATCGTGACATTTAGCACCGAATTCAGGTTTTTGTAGTTAGTTATTTAGCTAATGCGTCCCCTATACACTCGCACCTGTTTGGAATAAAACACGCGGCATGCATTAAGCTTAGTGTTTTAAGTTATTTCGGATGTTTCTATGGTAACAGAGTTTGCCGTAAAATAGGCAGACGTTTCATAATCAAACAAGTTTTTGTTTGTGTTATTTTTTTACTTTGGGAAATCCCTCGTCATCGTAATACGCTAGACGGGTTGAGATGGTTAACTCGCTCGTTCTTGGACTTCAGGCCCCTGCGGAGTTACAGCCGTCTGCGTGTAACAGCAGGTCTGGAGGTGGTTTTCTGCGTCGTACACCACAGCATTTTACCCACAGCTACACTTAATTAATTTTATTACACTATAACACACCTTACTTTTCATCAGTTCAATTATTGAGGATCTCCGTCTGCAAGACGGGTTCGCGTTCTCGCTATAGTTACCGAAACTATAAACAGTCGTTCCTTCACGAACACTTATCCCTTTTTTTATTTTAGTTTATTCATTAATTTTTTTAATTAAACTCCTCTGCCCTAAAGACTTCAGAACACTCAGACACTGGAGACTCGTATGTTAACTTGTATGTTTTATAATGAATCCTTACATGGAGTGTCCATCTCACACGTCTCTGTGAGTAAGCTGTTACTAATGAAACGATGACATTAGTATAGAAACGATCATTAATATCATCCCTGCGATTTGCAGCTGCACTGCTGGAGAAACTTTTTGACCGATCAGAATCCAGAACTCAGCCTTGACTTTTTAGTTGAAAGAAATAAAATTCCTGCCTGGCTGACTTTTTTTCTTCTTCTTCTTCTTCTTCTTCCCCCAATCATAACTTCCATAAGGAATGTTTATAAATGAATCTATATATTGTTTAAATTTTTATTCAGTAATGTGTGTCGAGGTCACATTTTAAATCCTAAACTCTTTCCAATCAGCCATTTTTCAGTACTTTAACCAATACTAATTGAGTCAGCTTTGTGGCCTAGCCCCGTCCCTCGTCCCTCATTCGGTTTCACCAGCCCGAATAAGACGTCACCTGCAGACCCGTGGACCCTTAGACCTTTCCGGTTTCTTCTCTCCTATTTGTGGACAGCTGCGCTTCAGCGTCACGGCTCCGTCTTTTCTCCGTCCGCAGTAATGCAGGCGGTGGTGCTAATGCTCTGTGGGACAGGTGCGAGGGTGAGCGCTTTATTCGAGGTGAGGGGTGAGAGGGGGGGCTCCGTCATTAGCAGGGCATTACCCACATTAGCCCTGGCCCCTGCTCTAATCATAGGGGAGAGGCAGGCAGGACCAGCGGGGGGGTTCCTGCACCTGTCCCAGGCCCCTGAACCCACAGCGCAGGAAAATCCTGTGCTGCGTGCGTCGACGATGATCACCACTAAGCTTCCAATAGGGGGGCAATTGATGGGGAAATTTGACAGAATTATTCTTTGCCCCCGACCATGTCGGGGCATGCCTTTTTTTTTTTTCTTCTTTTTTTTTTTCCTCCTTTAATTTCCCCTCAGCTCACATTATCGTTGTGAAGGTTTCATTTACAGCAATATTTTTACAGAATGTACAAACGACCGATAAAGTACTTGTATAAAATATAATATAATGATCCAAAAGTTTGATATTCTATTCTTATTCTATTCTTTAACCTAAAGTCGAGTGCCATGCTTTCATTTTGTTTAATTTAATTTTAATATATATTTTTTAATCTGACAAACATACTACAGAAAAATGATGTATTTATGCATTTGTGGGATTATTGTTCACTTCATAGGGTCTGATATTAAAAGGCATTATGTTAGTGAGCGTATTTAGTCAATAGGAAGTCAATTGGGATTTGACCTCAGTCTGTCAAGGCTTAACTTCTACAACAGATGTCCGTGTTAATGAATTGACTGAACATGACGGATGTTTTAGCACGTCCTGGGTAACCCGAGACGCTAAGGATCGGCAGTTAATAAACTATTAATGTGACTAAATAAATCAAAGATGACGATCGTGATTGATCCGGGTGTGTCACTGCTGCTGATATTTGTTCTATTTGTAGAAAACGTTATAATTATATACAGCCTTGTTAATATTAAAATGAATTTACAGTGTGTATTTAATTGTTTGTGTTATTAATGGGAAACTTTAGATTTTCTTTATAAATATAAAATTTTCAGCGTTAATATGTGCATTATTGAACATGTTTGCTTTTTTCCTACATTTAATGCATCTCTCTTTTTTACTTCTCTCTCATACACACACACACACACACACACACACACACACAGGGATGGCTGCAGTGTGAGGACCAGGCGTGTGGAAACCGGACACGCCGTCTCCCCGTTGCGTTCTCGCGTTCAGGCCCGATCTGTCCCGTCTGCTGCAAGTCCACACTCAGACCTGAGGTACGGCTGCGTGCTCGGTCCTGACACCTGTTCAGCCAGCTGATGGCGCTGTGGAGCCAGTGAACATCTTTATCACAGGCGCTGCTTCTCTGTTCCTCTGCTTTCATCTCCTCCATCTTTCACACCATCCTGTTTTAGTGGACCGGGTCTAATTAATAAGCGTCCTCTGATTAGTTTTTTTTTTTTCCCCCCGAGGACTGTGGGTGGGTGGGCCCGGGTGGGCAAGAGGGTGTCAGTGTTTCTGGTTCTTAAATGTCCGGACTGCAGGTGATGCCTCAGAGTCAAAAACTTTGACCAACACGGACCGACAGGAGACTTTGTAGCTCTTGTCTTATCTGCATCTCTTTTTTTCCTTTTTTTCTTTTTTATTGTTGTGTCTCGCTCGCTCTCTCTCTCTCTCTCTCTCTCTCTGGCTGCTGCTGATTTCTCTGTCTGGTTCTGTGGCGACAGGTTGAAACCCAAAAGGACAATTTCTCTTGTCACCATAGCCACTTAGGCGTCCCCTTCTCTGCCTGGTGAGATGGCAGTTTAAACTGCGGGCTGAATAAAACATTAACTTCCTCACCCCTTTCCTCGTCCCTCTGTCGCTCTGAGCTTCGCCTCTCTCCTGACAGCGATGCTCCTCGCCTCGCCTCGAGTCTCCACGGCCACGGAGACATCGACCGCCATTGTATCCAGATTAAATGGAAGTGTAATGGGCACCCTAGACTGATTGGCTGGTAATTTGGAGGAGTTATATACAGGTGCAATTTGTAATATTTTCAGTAAATTAGTTTTTTTTTCTCTCTCTCCGTCTCTCTCTCTGTTGCTTTTCTTCCCCTTACTCTTGTTCTCTCTCACTCACTCCTTCAATCCCAATGTCTCTCTCGCTCTCTCTCGCTCTCTCTCGCCCCCTCCCTCCCTCACTACCCTCCCTCCGCCTCCCCACCCCACTCGGTCTCCGTTTTATTGATGTACGTTCAGGCACCCATTAGGGCTTCCTTTTTTCCCTCTAGTGGAAATTGCAGCATGTTAATTTTCACACAAATTACAGCAATAGCAGGTATCTCTATTTGATACATTATAACGGGAGCAATCAGGGATAATTGAGTGCCTTTCAGATGGAGACCGGCGCATTCACTTCAATTCAAAGCCAGTCCATTTATCGCCTAATCGCTCTTTAAACACTGAATTTCTGGGAACAAAAATTCTTGTCATAATTTTGCTTAAGTGTATTTGGAAATCACAGTCCTTTGAGCAAGGATAATTGAAATCAAATCCCTTTCAAGGGAGCTGACATTTCTACATTTCCCCCCAATTGAAATTAATTTCAAAAATTGAGCATGAATATCTTCAAATAGCAGGCAATTATACCTTTCAATGGGGAGAAATTATGCGCACAAAAAAGTGGAGACATCAACTGGCGCTTCAGTTAAATGTCTTTGTTTCCTACTGTGTTTGCCTTGTAAAGATTTACATATATTGACTCATTATGAAACCTTGTGATGCCGATCGCCTTCCTTTTTTCAGCTCGGCCCATTAAAATTAACTCTAATTGGAGCGTTTTGTGTTAAGCCTCATCAAAACTGGCTTTTTTTTTTCCTCCCCTTGTGCTGCAGCTGCAGAGATCTGCATGAATTAAATAAAAAAAATAATAAAAAAAGTTTTTTTTTTTTTTTCTTTCCTGCCGCTGCTGTCGGGTTAGAGAAGCATAATTCTATAAGTTCTTTACATCCAGACGCAGTTTTATAGTTGTTAAGTGGCCTTTTCCCAAGTTTAACTAAATGTCATACTCGGTTTTACTTTATTCCAACTTAAAATGTATACGTTAAAGGATTTAGATTACTTTTTAGCGGCGTAGTTTTGCGTCTTGTTCCTTATGTTTTGGCACACGCGTCTCTCTTTCCCTCCGTGAAGTGTATAGTGTTGTAGCTTTATCATGAGGCGGTGGCGGCGGTGGCGGCGGTGGATGTGGGGTCTCTGGGGAGAGGCAATTTCACAGCTGGTTTGCTTCTTAGTCATTCGGGCCGAAAATGCTGCAGATTTGCGACGAAAATTGAAATGGTGTCAGTACAGGAACAAAGCATCGAGCCGACCAAAAAACGGCGAGGTGGGGGAGGGTGGAGGGGTGGGGGGTACGGGGGCACGAGGCAATCTCGAAATTCTCCCAGCTTGTGGTGGAATCAATTAAAACGCATGCTGTTTATTACCAATTGACTGAAATGAACGCTTTTTGTAGAGGGAAAGCTAGGCAATCCAATTTTTTTTGAATGCGGCTGTGAAATGAGGCATTACTTTTACAACTGTTTCGCGTGACAGAGGCTTCTGGTTCCTCGCCGAGCGAACGGAAAAAGAGTCCTCGATTACTACTCCGCGCGCCGCCGTAGACTTTATGCTAATGTCCTGATCCTATGGCGGCGTAAACATTCTTGGAGTGAGTCTTTACAGCCGAATGCATATGACGATCTGTTTAACACTAACACACAAACACACACACATATACACACATATGCACATACACCACACTCCAGCACGATTAACACAACGCCCCAATTCCCAAGCCGACCGCTCGCTGTGTGCGGCTGTATAGATCTGCTTTGAGGTTCTTATCAGTCGCTCCCAGTTGCCGCTATAATTCTCAGACTTACCAAGTACACACATTCTTCCGCAGAGCAGAAAGAACGACACCGCGGCCCCGCTTAACTTCACAGCCGACTTCATAGCGGAGGGAGCGCGGCACGCTGCGCAGCCTGCGAGGTAGACATTAGGACTCGACGTCGGACAGATGTGAAGATCTTAATGCTGGTAGCTGTGGGCTTGACATGTTACCCGGATTTTTTTTCACAAACGAACACAAATGTTGTGTGTCACACTTTCGAGTTAATGGCACGAGAAGAGATCATCAGCGAGGCCTAGCAGGCATTTCGGTTCAGCTCAGGGCCGCTGACGCTCAGTGGTAAAGGCTTGTTGCTGACAAGCATCATTAGAAAATGCCCACAATGGCTGGGTATTTTTGGGACTTTTGCTTAGTTCTGCAAATGTTTTCTGGGGAAAAAAAACAAAAAAAAAAACCGTCCATTCAGATTGGTGAACATTTCAGTATTTTAATAATTATCATCATTTAAAATATGATAATAATGTTTCATTTATGCAGCGTCTTTCCAAAAGGCACTTGAGAAAGAGTGTAGTAATGAAGCATGGTCGAATGTAACAAAGGATAATGGGCCTCATTTATCAAACTGGATACCAACAGATTTATTCCTAAATCGTTTGCACCAGCATTTACACCAGAAATTTGCTATTTATGAAAATAAATTCTGAGAAAAAAAAAAAAAAGGGTTTGGATCCGGCTTATGCTCATGTGTATGTGTGTGTGTGTGTGTGTGTGTGTGTGTGTGTGTGTGTGTAAATTTACACATAAGGAGACTAAACTAACGTAAACCTCGACAATATCGTTATATTTGGAAAATATTATCGAGAATATTTTTATTACATCCACAGGATTAAGCAGACGAACTTATCCAGATCGACTTTGGAGTGTCTGTCCAGTCAAGGTCAAACTATTTTACATTAAAATCATTCATTAATTAAAAAACAAGAAGATCACACACTCACCCATTGTCTATACCACTTTATCCTATATACAGGGTCGCAGGAGCCTACACCAGGAGACTTGGGGCATGAGGTGGGATACATCTGGACAGGGTGTCAATCCATCGCAGGACACACGCATAGACACTCTCACCCACACACTCATGTGCATGTCTTTAGAATGTGGGAGGAAACCGGAGTACCCAGAGGAAACCCAGCAAGCACAGGGAGAACATGCAAACTCCATGCACACAGAGGCGGGAATCGAACCCAGATCGTGGAGTTGCAAGGCAACAGAACTAATCACTAAGCCACCGCGCCACCTTCCAAGAAGATCAAGCTTATAACAACAAATAAAACAAAATTATTCAGTTATGCCTTAATAAATGCCCGAGGACAAGACAGTGTGTCTCTGCAGACCCTTGAAACTGAAACGGCACAAAAATGTACCAGCAACACAACACATGACAATTAAGCAATATATCCGTGCTTATATGGAAGCCTTGCTGGTGTGTGTTAATGGGGAGGCTTCAGACTTCAGACTGTGTATTTGGGTTTTCGCATATGTCAGGAAGAACAATTGAATTATTACTAAAATGTAAAACTGTCAAAATGTGTTTTTTTAAAATAGAAACAGCTGAAAACAACCACGCGATCATGTGTATCCGTGCCATTTCTTTGCCAATCTGACCCTTTTTTTTATTTTTTATTTAGCTGAATCATGTTTGTACAGTTGGTTAAAATTAAATAAAATTCACTTCATCATATTGAATATTCAGGTTGTGCTGGGGAAAAAAAGGATATGTTACTCTGTACTGCACAATCCTGCTCTCTATATATGTTTATTATAAAACATAATGGTAAAACGCTCGGAGTTTTAAGGGCTATGCCATGAAATAAATGCCTCAACCGACCCTAGATTTAGTGCTATAATATACAGTACAGTCAGGTCCATACATTTTGGGACAAAAGCTATGTTTCTTGTCGCTGGGCCCCTGTACACCACCGCCAAATGCAAATGTACCACTCAGAAGCACCTCCAGGCATTTCTATCTGCTTGATTAGTCATGGAGCAATGAGGGGACAGGCCACACCTGGCCATGCTTGTCAGCCGTTTGTTCCATTATTTATGAGCTCCCAAAAAATGTGTGTGTGTGTGTGTGTGTGCGTATGAAAATGGCTGTAATTCCTGAAGGCTACATGGTTTTGTAGAAATCCCTGAATGTTGTGACTTTATTCACATTTTGAGTGTTTCATTTAACATTCTGTCTGGTGGTGTACGGAGGCCAAATGCCCCCCTAAAAAAATCTTTGTACCAATTTTTTATCCCGTTTTATCTATTCAGAATTGCAGAGGCCTGGAGTCTATCCTAGGAAACTTAGGCCACAAGGTGGGATATACCCTGGAGAAGGTGCCAATCCATCGCAAGCCACACACACACACACACACACACACACACACTACGAGATATTTGAGAACACCAATTACCCTAAATTGTTTTTGGACTATGGGAGGAAACCCAGAGGAAACCCACCAAGCACAGGGAGAACATGCAAACTCCACGCACATAGACCTCGAGGCAGGACTCGAACCCTGGACACTAAAGGTGCGAGGCCACAGTGCTAACCACTACGCCTATGGACATGACTGTATATTTTCATTTTCATCAAAAAAATCTCTGTATTTTCAGGCGTTACCCTGATTGCTTACTTTGTGCACATTCCCTTTTACGGAATTTTGTGGGCGTCACTATATGCAAATGAGCTGTGTCCGGAATACATGAGCGAACGAGCTGTGTGAGGTGATCTACTGTACATGACATGATTATAAAGAAAAAAAACATTTTTAAATCATCAATTTATGAAATGCAAATCTGGTGAAAACTTACTTGGTCATGAGAGCCTTTCCTTTAAACCTAAGTAGCAACGTTAGAAGGCTTTAAAATCTGAAGAGATGCTGAAGTGTGTGAAATGGAGCGTCATCAGGCATGTCCTCAGCTCAGTGTCATTACGGCTCTGGCAGGATGATTCTAAAAGGAGGCCGTCGTGATCTTTTATGCACTTTTATGTGGCTTAGCACTTAATTATACATCAGTTCAGGGCCTTGGAAGGAGACCCCATCAGTGTGCAGGTACAAACTGCTGCATTATTGAGCACCTCGCTGGCAAATAGGCTGTGTACAGAGGTCGAGCACGGTCGGTAGCGCATTCATTTAGTCTTGTCTTTCTGTATATGCACAGGATTTAAAGGTATTAATAACTGGGCATTCATTAAAGCACTCGCTATAAGGCGTCTCACCAAGGCGCAGATATATATTTTTTTTTAATTCCCAATTTTGCTTTTGTCTCACCAATTCTGTGCTAAACTTGAGGGAGACGTGTGCATTTATCTTGGCCACGCTGCTGTTGTGTGTGTTTGGGCATGAACACACAGCCAAATGGGAACTTTTCCAAATCTTCTTAATTTGCACCTCTGGAGCCGTGCTAAGTAGTTCCAGCTGAAGTAAATGATGTCTCAGTATGAGAACCAATAGGAAGTTATAACAAGCAGCAAGTAAAGTATGCATGTAGTGTATGCATGCGAGAGCTGGGGAAGAACTTTGGGTTGTGCATGAAGATTTAAGGCTGTGTGTGTGTGTGTGACGTGTGTGATGTGTTGAAAGGTGGTCAGGAAAGTCTACAGGCAATGACAGGTAAGGGAGCTCACCACAAATGAGGCCTGTGTGAGTACAAACTTTCCCCTCGAGACAGAACAAGCTGCTTTATTAACTACAGCAGCATTACAGCAGCGCTGCCGCGTGGTGTAGGTGATCAAGGCAATTATTACCTACTGTGTAGTAAATGCATGGACATTAATGATTGCAATACATGTAGGTAGAGCTGAATGCATATCTACAACAGGAAAGCCACTGATGGCGAGCGAGGAGGTCCGGGGTGCGATCGGTGCTCCAGTTCATCCCAATGTGTTGAGTCGAGATGAGGTTCATGCTGGAGCAGGTTATAGTGAAATGTAATACATAGTTTGTTGTACTGCAAAAACATAGCCTATACCCCAAAAGTCATAACATGGGTTCCTCTTGTGCCCCCATTTGACACTGGGATCTTAGTACTGGATCCTTTGGGTGCTGTGGGTTGAGGGTCGGGGCCTCTGTGGATCTGACTTGTTTGTTCAGCGCATTCCATGGACACTCGACTAGATGTGTGCCATGAAAAAGTATTTGCCTCCTTCCTACCTTTTTTTTTTTTTTTTTGCATATTTGTCACACCTAAATGATTGCGGTCATCAAACAATATTAATATTACACAATGATAACCCAAGTAAATCCAAAGCGCAGTTTTTAAACAATGATTTCAGTTATTAATGAAAAAAAGCTGTTCAAACCTGCCTGGCTCTATGTGAAAAAGTAATTGCCCCCTAAACCTAATAATTGGTTGGCGGCAACAACTGCAATCAAGCTCGTGCGATAACTGACAAGTCTTTCACATCAACTGTAGTTTTTTTTCGACCACTCTTCTTTTCAAACTTGTGTGGATGGTTTAACCTGTTTACGGTCATGCCACAGCATCTCGATCGGATTTAAGTCCAGGTTTTGACGAGGCCACTCCAAAACCTTAATTTTGCATTTTTTGAGCCATTTTTTTGAGGTGGACTTGCTGGTATGTTTCGGGATCATTGTCCAGCTGCATAACCCAAGTGCGCTCGAGCTTGAGGTCACAAACCGGTGGCTGGACATTCTTCTTCAGGATTTTATAGTAGAACAATTGCAGAATTCGTGGTTCCATCATTTATGGCAAGAGATTCAGGTCTTGAAGCTGCATAGCAGCCTCCGGCCATCATGCTACCGCCACCATGTTTGATTGTTAGTATGATGTTCTTTTTATGAAACGCTGTGCTAGTTTTACGCCAGTTGTAACGGGATGCACACCTTCCAAAAATTCAACTTTTGTCTCATCAGTCCAAGAACATTTGCCTAAGAGTCTTGGGGATCATCATTAATCAGCAAAAAAACAGAGGTAATAAATCCAGCTAATCATCATATATACAAAATATACACAGGGATGAAGTGTTCATAGATTGGAGAAGTTTTGCTCACCAGGCAAAAATCTGAGAATATGGGAAAAGTATTGCTCTATTTTAAGCAGTCTTGAATCGATCACGCTCGGTTGAGTTTGAAACTGGATATCATGAGTTTTCTAGCTCAGCAACTTCTCCATTCTTATGAAACACACCGCAGCGAGGATAAATCAGCTGACTATTGTCTTTCATTCAGCTATACATATATACTGTAAGCATACATATAAATGCACAGCCGTCTAGAAAGAAAAAGCTCAAACTCAAGCATGAAATGGTTTCCCTCTCAATGCTATTTCCGGATAGGCTCCACCTCCTGCCAGTTATCCTCCACTTCATTTGCGGTGTTTAAGGGAGTCATGGCGCTTGATCTATCTAAGCTGTAGGATGGTGTAGAAATGTACATGAGTATTTTAGTCATTTCTGACTCAACAATCATGTCTTTAACACAGAAAAAATGTATGTAGTACAGATTTAAGCTTATTTACACTCGTGTCTACCAGTTCTACCGAAAAAAATTATAAAAATTGACCATTTCAATCATTTAAAAACTTTATTTAATCCTTGGCATGAATATCACATAGAACATTTCAGAATCATTTGATTTTGCAAGTTCTCACCTTGTCAAAAACATCATAACCAGCACTTGGACAAACCAGACATCATATAAAGGTGTCAAAACCAGAAATATTGTGTAACGTGGCAGCTAACCGTGTTACTAATGCACAGCTATTAGAACTCTCTCTCTCTCTCTCTCTCTCTCTCTCCCTCTCTCTCTCCCCTCGCCTGCATATTAGTAGGTCTGGTTACATTAAAAAGCAAATCTTATCCCTGCAAGCTTTTGCTCTGACACGAGAACTGCGAAAAGCCACCTATTGTACTTCTGCCTTAAAAGTAGAGTGCAGTCATGCTCGGAAACACTGTGACATCTACGAGCTGAAGCACATTCATTTTTATCATCACTAGGAGGGCGTTCCAGCTTTAATCCTGCTCTCCGTGTCCTAAGACTCAGCACACTTTAAACAGCTTAGAGTTGCTCGGAAATCCGCCTCAAATCCGATGACACCGGAGAAGTTTTACAAAGCTGTGAAATATCGCTTATTAGAGCTACCATACTCTTAGCAAAACTGCAAGGAGAGCAGGGGCGCCAAAATAAATGCCCAACAGATTTGACTCCTTTTATAGGTCTCTAAAGCTGCGCTTGATGATGCAAACACAAACTCGAGGCATTTGGTCAGCGGAGAACTTGTGCGCTAACTTCTGGGATTCTCAAAGTGTAAACTGAAGGTGACATGAACATAACATACTGTAACGCTTGGCTCATCTGGGGAAAAGACTGTATAAACGGGCGAGGCATAATAGGGTAGGAACTCCTGACACGTCATCACGTGAACACGCCAAAACGGGAACGTATAAACTATTAGCAAGCGGTTAAATAAATTAGTAGCAGCTGCATTTTTATTAGCTTCCAAATGCCATTGGCTTTCTCAACACGGAGTCAAATATTAACCTTTTGATAGGAACACCACCATGGACTGTGTTGAGACTTCACAATGTGGAACCAATGAAGCTTAGGATCTACTGGAAAGATCTGAAATCATCCTGATTCTGATGCCCAGATGCATTCTTCCTGAAGTGGCACGTTTCTAAGTAACAACCACAAGGAGGCGAATAGCATGCCATAGAAGGCTCTGGGCGTAGGAAGCCAGGTTGATGATGTATGTCCACCACCCAGTGGGCCAGCCTCTGTCAAGGCAGAGATTGTACCTGTGTGTCTCCTCTGTGACAGATGGACGATTGATATGAATTCTCAGCAGGTTCTCCATCATGGAGCACTGCAGTAGATTGATTAACAAAGGTGGGTGATATGAGATCAACCACAAGGTCATTCTGGAAACATCTGAGCATGAGGCATGTGGGTACTCTAATCCTCCAAATCCTTTTCGCTGGAGTGATTGCTAACAACAAGAACAAAAAAGTCAGTCTTTAGAGAGAGATAGAGAGAGAGAGAGAGAGGAAGACCTATTTCAGTTTGGCAACCTGCACCAGCTCATAAATTCGGTCTTAAGGGATTCCAGTCGAAGAGTGAGATCTCATGCCAGGCTCTTGTGGGAGTAAGGCTGGTGAAGCCACCAAGTAACCTGCCCGGTCCTGTCGATGCGGGACAGCTGTAACTCGGGACTAATCAGAGAGGAACTCTGTCCATTAATGAGAACAACTTTGAAAACCTCAGCAGCCACAAGCAGGAGTAGAAGAAGAGACAGACGATGAGGCTTGTGCGTCAGCGTCAGAGCATCACAGTAATCTGTAGATCGATCTTGCATTGATGAATTGATGACTGTGTGTCCTTCGAACCTGTGAGCTATGACGTCATTGCTGGATATTTTGCATATGTGGTGTCTCAGTACATTTCCACCAGACCGCATGGCAATACATCACCTTAGATACGCATGACACGCTGACTGCATGTCAACATGCTTACCCATAAATCCCATCTCATTGCACATTGCACAATAGGCGCTGATGCAGGCGTCTTAACTAGCACACTTTTAAATTTTATGGGTTTCAGTATCATACGGGGACAGGTGGAGCTCAGTGATTAGGTGTTGGACCATGAAGTTGTCACCGTTGGGCCCTTAAACGAGGCCCTTAACTCTCAACAGCTCAGATATATATATAATGAGATAAAAATATAAGTCACTCTGGCTAATGGCGTCTGGCAAATCTTGTAAATGTAAATATTACCTGTCTGTTAGTAACGAACACCCGAATAAACATAAGGTTAAAAGAACATAACTTTGGCAGTAGCCGAAATGGACATTTTTTGGAGCGTCACATGATGTAATTTTTTTGCCCACTCAGACATTCAAATAAATGAAAACCAAGTTATTTTTATTTCTAGCTTATATTTATTATTTATCTCACGGTGACTTATGAAGATGTTCGTCCATCGTACCATCATTGTTTTTTTTTTTTTAATGTCCTTAAGGAACAATATTGCTAAGCATGTTAACATTGTTGGCAGCATTAGTTAAAAAAAGAAGGT
Source organism: Leiocassis micropogon (assembly GCA_028565275.1). Taxonomy (NCBI): domain Eukaryota; kingdom Metazoa; phylum Chordata; class Actinopteri; order Siluriformes; family Bagridae; genus Leiocassis; species Leiocassis micropogon. Next base: position 23,532,863 of record JAOVVA010000004.1, on the reverse strand, counting down.
ATATCTCTATTTGAATTTTAACACGCAAAAATTCCACTCGTACTGCAGAATAAAGATGGCCGAGGGCCTTCCTTCCTTCCTTGTGATGAAAATAATGTTTACTTCATTTTTCAAACATTCAAACTAAGCCAATCAATGCTCTATACAGACTCCGATCACGTACCTGTCAAGGACAATGGCACTAATTTTGTATGTACAATAATTTCATCCCTTTCACCATTAATAAATTAGTCCGTCTTGCGAAACTACTGGTTATTCTGCTTTTACTGCATTTCTTGTCGTAATTTTTTTTTTTTACAGAAGAATTATCTGGCTACACTGGCCGCTTACTGAATTCAGGGCGAGATGGGGCGAGTGAAAAAGCGTTGCAGTCATGTGACTCCCATGACGTCAGTCACAACGGTGGATGGTGGAAGCACCGTTTACTGACATTAAGTAGTTCGGGGTGTTTTTTTAGAGCCAAAGAAATAACAGACATATTACCTGATTATTACCTGATCACCTACTTACCTAGCACCCGACGGTTTCTGTTCTGCTGATTCTCATATACAGTATGTTGTGGTGGACTTATTTAAAACAGGAACAAGCATGTAAAAATGGATGAAGAATGTTATAAGGATTTTATTTGCAAAAGTTTGATTTACCATAATGTGATCACAGTGTATAAATATTTAGTTCCAACTGGATTTGGTGGGGTTTGCTAGTTGCTAGCGTTAGCATTCGCACATTCCTGGCTTCTGTTGCGAATGAGACGATGCTATGAAACATGCTTAGCGTTAACTAATACTTGCATTTCAAGCTTTCCAATTAATATACTAGCTAACTAACTGTTCCAGGGTTGAATCCAAAAAATGTGTTAATTCAATTTAATTTTAGTTGTATATCGCTTTTAACAACAGTCATTGTTGCAAAGCAGCTTTACAGAATAAAAAACAAATTATGGAAATGGAATGTATATGAATCCAAAAGATCAGATTCTCTTTCTCTGGAAATATAATGCTAGCGTGCTACTGGATGTAACATAAACAATCCCTTGTTCCACAAAACAAGTCGTGCCTTTGATTAGGGGGTGGGAAAAGGTGTTGTAAGCTAGATAGCTTTGTAGCTTGTGGTAGCTGTGAAAAAAAAAAACGGACTTTCCAGAATCAATTTGGAAATGACTTTAGCAATTACTAAGTAGAAAAAGTCTTGCATACATCTTGTATGTGGGATTTGGTACTGACATTCAGTAAGTATTGTCCATTTTGATGTCCAGAAGTGGGCGGGGCCATGGAGGACAGATGTCATTTACATTTAGGCATTTGGCAGACTCCCTTATCCAGAGCGACCTACATTTTCTTCTAAGCAGTTGAGGGTTAAAGGCCTTGCTTAAGGGCGCAACAGGGTCAACTTAGTGGCCATGGGATTTGAATCTTTCCGAACCGTAGTCCATTGTCCAATTGGTCCAATGCTTTAACCATTTAGCTACCCCTCCCCTTAATGACCTCAGGTGCAGAAGTTCTATAATTTAAAACATATCCTGGATGCAGCAAAAAACAAAAAAACAAAAAACGTATGCACATTTAAGTCAATGTGTGGACAAACCTACTGTACCATGTCCTTCTTGGTTGCATTGAGGCTAATTGAGAACCAGTGACCACTGCTGATTGGGGTATTTATTGTGCTACCAGGTAATCAGGATGGATCTAAGCCCTTATGTGCATAGTATGAGCTTTATTTATTTATTTATTTATTTTTATGGAAAGAATCACCTGATGTCAAAGCAGCCTTTCTAGTACTTTATGTTCATTGAATAATTTCTTATTCTCCTTCTCGCACTCTTTGCAATTCGTGTAGTCTTGAGTCTTGTACGTTACACCATGGACTAGGAGATGAACAACACTTCATCATATCGCATGTGCATTTGGATGGGCTGCCAATAACAATTGTCTTGACTTGACAAACACATGTTCCCTTTAGTGGCCAGGTGACTTTTTGGGAGAAATGGCCCCCTTTTGAAGGAGGCAGCCGGAAGACCCTTGTGGATATATTATCTGCAGCCCTCAGCTGAGACGCGGAACCTGCCAGGCCTTCGGTGCCAGGCTGCAGGATGCTGCTTCCTCCTGTTTTGGCACAAACTTCAGGGCAGATGCCATTCATGTCTCTCGGGCATGTGTGCGTGTGTGTGTGTGTGTGTGTGTTGGATGAAACCTGTGGCTGCAGAGCTTCAAGGAGGAAGAGACAAGCGTGAAATAGACTGTCTGTAACAGTGGAGTGCCAGACAGCCCGGCCTCGCCAACAGATGGAGGTGTGAACTATCAGGACGGAGATATGGAGGTATGTACGGTCAGGGAATCTGCTGCACATACTGTAAGCTGGATCGAAATAATCGAATGACTTCTTATTGGTGCTGAAATGATTTCTGCCGGAGATATGTTTTATTTATGAAATTTTCAAAAACTTAAAGAATGTGAAGTGTGAAGCAAGTTTAAATTTAAAACACTATCGTGTGACAATGGTTTGCTTGTTCCACGAGCTAGACGCTAGGGTATTGTCTGTCTCTGTGTCACGTTTCCATGGAAATCTGTCTGAGAATGATTAAATCTTCCAAAGGAATCTAAAACATCATCACCTCCCTCTTCCCGTTTGCTACACACACCACAGCGTAGTGTGTTAAGGAATAATGACCCCAAGCATGCAGTTAAAGCTACCCAAGGCAAAGAAATGTGATATTCTTCACTAGATAAGTCAGTCACCTACGCTTAAGACAAGAGAGCATGCTTTTCACCCACGGACGAAAAGACCCACAAACAGGCAGCTGCAGTAAAGGTCTGGCAA
>JAOVVA010000004.1:23519178-23529946 GCA_028565275.1 Leiocassis micropogon | reverse complement strand
TAATTAAAATGCTTCTGCGTTCATTTAATCATCCCACGATTTGTCCTTCGACCACAAACCTGTCATAAATCAATAGTCATTCATGTGCGGCCAGAATTTAGGCAGGATTTCTTCCATTAACTAGAAATGTTTTTTTCTCTGTACAGAAAGCATTTTCACAGCGTTTGAGCGTTCTTGCATCACTGATGTTACTAGGATAAGTCGTATCAAATTTTATAAATTGCATTTGACCCTCGGAATGTTATAAACGCCTGCATAACGCTAGTACTACGACGGGCGTTCAAGTCAAACCAGGACTTTTGATTGCACAAAATAACAGAACATAGTTCTGAGTGTTAAAAACTCCCTTTATTTCTCTATATGATCCCCTGCTACACTAAGGCACTTACTCTAGCGTTTCACTAGTGCTTGGATGCCATCAAGGTAGAAAGTTTTCTCAGTACTCCGGAGTCATGATTGGTATCGCCTGGCCTCTCAGGAACTCCTTTAACGGCCCAAACATGTGGAAATGACTTGCAGTGAGGTCAGGACTGTATGGGGGATGTGGCAATAACTCCCAAACCAAGTTCCTGTAATGGTCGAGTGGTGTTGGTGGATGATTGCGTGTACAGTTCACACAGACAGATGCGTCTCGATCGATTTTCATGGATCAAGAGTTCCCAGACGTGCTGCCTTCTTTAAAACGTCTGCACCGATTTACATATTACAAGTCCCGGTTTGACTTGAACACCCATCGTACAGATAAAAGAATTGAACAGATAGAAGATTCCTCTAATGTGTATTTAGGATATTACGACTTTTTTTTAATTAATTAATTCATGAAATGATTCAATTTACAGCATGCAAGAGGGAAAAAAAAGAATATTTTATTTGACATTTTACAGTACTTAGGTTTTTTCTAACTATATACCACAAATTCATTTTATTTTCAAAATAATCTTCATTCAGTGCTCATCCTGCTTAAGTCTTTATTTAACTGCTGGCGACTACGCCACTTCTTCAGCTGGCTTTCAGCCCAAAGGATCGATACGTACAGTATATATACGTGCCTGGCTGAGGCAGTGTGAGAAAGGAAATGCAAAAGTGGCTTCTGGTAAATGCATGTATCGCAGGAGCGCTTTCATACCACATGGTAAGGAGTGTCGGTGTGTGTGTAGCTGAGCAACCAAAATGTGAACCACGTAATTCTGAGAGCGAAAATACTTACTACAGATAAAAAAAAAAAAAGAAAGAAAAAAAAAAAACAGCCTACTGGAAACAGGTGCAGCTGCATTCAAAGGGGCTGTCAACACAAACGGGGATAATCAGCTGGCAGTTACAGTGGATAGGAACTGAAGACGAAGTTTCTGTCATAAGATCGAATGTCTGATTCTTCTCGTGCTGCAGCGTAATCAAAGCGAGAAGGGTGATGATGCTTGCATAGAAGCCTGCGAGCAAGCTAAATAGGGCATAGAAGAGAAACAGAGAGAATGAGTGATAGAGAGAGAGAGAGAGAGAGATTGTCACAAAAATTTGAAAACAACTGCACAGGCCACATGGTGCATCGTGGCAGCAGTGAAGTGAATAACACAACATGAGAAAGCTTAGCAGAATATTGATTTAATGCTGCATTCAAGAAGTGGAAGATGTGTGTCCTGTATTACACACGCTCTGTTTAACACATGCTCCCGGCTTTTGCTTTCCTCCCACAGAAGATCATTTAAGCAAAAGCATCTAACACACGCTTTCTTTGCTCCTCAGCTAAGAATCCACTAAATGCACAAATGAATTTTTTTAAAAAAAAGTAATAAAGATAAAAATACCACTACCATGAACTACCAAACATCTTGTACAATCTCTGGTTATCAGACCTTCAAGTTTTTTTATGTCATACTGTTTCTTAAAAAAATTTTTTTTTTAAACTAAAAAATCAGGAGAGATGCATAGAATTTCATTTTTGATCATTTATTTTGCTTGTAACACACATTTTTTTTTATGAACAGAAAGAATATTTATCATGGCTATGCTGTCTTGGATTTCATGCCCTTGCTTATCGTCTTTCCTATTAAAAGATGTGCAGTTCTAAGATTCCTCTCTCCTCTTGCCCCCTTCAATATCTTCTATGAATGAGTTTACTCATGTTTTATTAATAAAATGGATCAGAATAAAAACACACCCAGGGAAAAAAAAGAAAAGAAAAGGAAAAACAAACACTTTTTTTTTTTTTACAAACACTTAGTGAATGATTACTTGATGTGACCTTAACATGAATAGCCTCCTACACTATAGCCGTGTTATTTCACATACACATTCATTCTTCTTGTGCTGGTTTACAAATGAAGTGTGTCACGCCCCCTGAAAGTCACATCACAGGTGCAGCATTTGAGCAGCTTGCCCCCCTTTACTTCACTTCCCAGGTATGAACTAAAGACAAGAGTGTGATGTACTGTACGCTATATGCAGAAAAACATGTGCACGTCTGACCATCTTATTCACACATATGCCTTTAGCGTAAAGTTAGTGATGTTAGGTGATGATGTGGCACATCTGAAATGCTGGCCTCCCAGGAACTCCTTTAAAGTCCCAGCCAGGTTTCTGTAATGTGTAAGTGGACGCTTCTGCAAGTTGGTGACGAGTTATCCGTCAATTGTGAAGGATCAGGTGTTTTCATGGGAACAAAATGCAGTGGGCTCCCATTTTATCTGGGCATGGGACAGGAGTGGCTTGGGTTTGGGCATTTTATAATTATTATTATTATTTATTATCTGAAGTATCTTAAGTTTATATTAAATATAAACACTTTTTGTAAAATATATATTTCCTTTAAAAGATTTTTAAACCCATCAATTGCAGACCTACATCCATGAGCCACAGGACATGACTACATTTTCCACATTATTCCAACATATATACACACACACACACACGCGGTCCTCAACCATTCTTCGGCACATCAGCTCGTCTGCAAGGAGGTTTGGCTTTTTCCACTCGTGTGCTAATCCGATGAATTGAAGGCCAAATCCCAAACGGCTCCCCAGTGCCTGCACCAGCGCCCTCCGCCGAGCGGGACGTGACTGCTGTAGAGCCCTATACAGAGCACTATACATTGACAATTGGGATGGAGCCAAAGGCGAGTTTTATGGGTGCACCCGCTGTCGACCAATGGCGCTGCTCGCCGCAGATCACGTGACTCCCTGCCTCCACTCTTCCCACCGTGTTCAATGTTGCGAGCGCAGGAAACGCTCAAAGTGTCAGAGAGAGCGAGAGACGAGCCGGCGCAACTTTTCCCCCCTGCCCGTGCGCGTGTGTGTGTGTGTGTGTGAAGCGCCCTGCCGCCGCCTGCAGCAGCTCTGCCCGGGTTTATTACGCGCTAACGGACTTGCTGTGACCGGGGACGCCGGGGTGACGTCAGCGGAGAGCGGTTAGTATTTAAATGATGTTTAAAAAAATTGCAACAACGTATTTTTTTTTTTTTTTGAAAAGTAACGTCTTTTGTTTGAAGCGGATAGAGTGTCACTTTGAGCGAGCTGTCAATCAAACTCGCCTGCGGGGATGAAAGCACTTGGGTCACTTGTTAAACAAACAAAAACATCGAGTTTGTCTCTTTGTAATTTTAGTGTAATTAAATGTTTATATTTTGGTTATTGTTATTGATAATAGTGTCTGTTGTGAACATGTTTAGGATTTTAAACTCTATTCGCTTTTTTTCTAATTAGTTACTATGGTTACCACATTTTTTTTTACACTTCAGTTCATTATGCTTGTTTTATTTTATTTTTTAATTATTAATAATATTTTTTTTATTTGCAGGGTGCTACTTTAAATCCTATATGAAATTATAAAATTTTATTGTGTGGTTTTTTTTTTTTTTTTTTACATTTATTTAATTTAAGAAAGTGTATTGCCTTGCAAATGCACTGGTTTAGCAAAGATAGAGAACACACACAAAATATGCTGTACTATATGTCCTGTGTGTGTGTGTATGTGTGTGTGCGCCTGCCTGCCAGTGTACCGCATCGGTCTTTGTCTAGCCTCTCTTGCTTCCAACACCTCCCCCTAAAAGACACACACACACACACACACACACACACACCTGAAGGCTAGACATAATGATCAACAGAGTCCCAGGCAGTCTGGATCACTGCCTGCACCCTTTCTTTTTTTTTCCCCTCCTTCATGCCTTCTTCTCTTTTTTTCCCCCCTCCTTCTTCCCCCGCCTTCATTTCCTGCATCTCTTCCACTGTACAATCAAGGAGTGGCACGCGATGTTTGTTGGAGGCCAAGTTTTACCAGGCTGGAGTCACACACACATATACATACACACACGCACGCACACACACACACACACACACACACACACACAGGAAACCTGAACTACACTGTCTTCTTGTAAGTGACGGCAAAGGGAGAGATGCACAAGCGCACCCGCTCATGAAAACATGAAAGGCGACATTGTCTTCATATATGAGAGAGCGAAGGAGAAAACCTTTTTTTTCCCCTTTCGTGCCAGTTTTAGCATGCACATACGAAATCGCAGCGTAGGAGCCCGGGTCTGCCTCATGTAGGCGCCACATTTGTCCTGCGCTTAAGACCACATCTGGCCACGTGCATCGACATCTGGAGCCGCTGTTGTTGCAGTTCTATATTTTATATGTAGTTATTTGCACCAGGAGTTGTGAAAGTGGATCCTAATATCTATGTGCATGTGTGTGTGCGTGTATGAGATGTGACTTCGGGCACCATCAATTTTATGATGATCAGTGTGTCCCCTTTATGCCACTGGTGATAATCATTCTCAATTATTATATATATTTTTTTGCATTCATATTCGTGTGTGTGTGTGTGTGTGTGTGTGTGTGTGTGTGTGTGTTTGCATTAAGGTTTTCTAAGCTGTTGTAGAGTAATATTGTATTGTAGTGTAACTGCGAAGACAACAGCACTCAATTTTTTTTCTTTATAATTTCATTCTTTAAAAAAAAAAAAAAACTCCCCTCTTCCTCCCTCTCCTCAACCGTGATCCTTTGAAGGATCATAAAAGGCTCAATAGAAGCAACCAGCTGTTTTTTCCTCTTCTTCTTCTTCTTCTTCTTCTTCTTTTTCTGCTGCTTCTTCTTTGCACATTCTTTGAGGCTTTTACCTGCCAGCGAATAGGAGGCCCCGCTCACGCCCTCGCACGAGGAGGGTTGTATTTATTCACGGCTTGAAGAGCCGACGATGTCACCAGAGTCAAGTGTCTACAGCCGGGGTCGGAGGCACGGACGTGGGTTATTGCTCATCTGTAATTAGGCAAGAAAAGCCGTGCACGCTGTAATGGCAAAGTACACCCAGACTGTCTCGTCAAAGTCAGTAAAAGTCTCTGAGGCGATCATTAAAAGCCGCAAGCTTGCTCCTGCATATGCAACTCAAGACTTAAAGAATCATCGCAATGTCGTTCCACTTGTCTGACGTTTTTTTTCTTTTTCTTTTCTCCATTATACTAAACATACAGGTTTTATTAATTATTTATTTATTTCTCGTTTAACGTACTTGTCCTGCGTCCCCCCAGGAAACAATCAGCCATCGAAGAGGTTAATTGTTTTTGAATCTTAATCCGTCTGGAGATGCTGGTGAAACTGGGATCATAATTGAGCCGGCGGTCGTTCGAGTGGTTATGGATTAAAGACGGGGGGGGGTTTGGGGGAAAGCAGCGTGAGAGACGAAGGAGGTAAGGGAGAAGGAAGGAAGGAAGGAGGGAGGGAGGGAGGGAGGGAGGGAGGTAGAGAGAAGGTGGGGGGGAGAGAGAGAGGGAGAGAGAGAAAAGTGAAAAGGCCCATGTTGTGTATACCCGCCGCAGGGGTTGTCTGGGAGCACAGGCCTGTTTAGTCAGCGCCCCATGTGAGCTGTGAACCCTGACCTCTGAAATGCCCATCCCTGCTCCAGGTGCACGGCTCGTCCATTAGTAAACTTACACACACACAGACACACACACACACGTTCACTGGGCTAACACACCATGACGACATAAAGCTTCCCATGTTTCAGCTCGTCCCATGGTGCAGGAGGAGAGACGCATAGCTGAGCGACGAAGGGTTAAAGCCGTCGTGTCCCAGTTAAAAAAAATATATATATATATTCCAAGCTTAAAAAAACACCCTCGCATGCAGAAATAATGTGTTGTTGTAATATTCATGAATGTGTTAATCAGGAGCTTGTAGGGTGTAATTATTGCAGCATTTGATCATGTCGGGGGGGAAAACCACCTCAGGCGGCGGTGACAGCCGCTCCGCGCTGCTAATGCAGTTTAATATAAATGTCTGTGTGGACTGAACCATGATGCAGCCTATTAGCCTCGGCGTGCGCTTACTGAGGCGGTTAATATATACGTCCTGCCGCCATCTGGATGCAGCCGGCGAAGAGACGAGGCGAGGCGACGTGCAGGACGTCCTGTCTCTCTGGTGGACACGAGCAGCGTTTATTCATTCATTTAGACGTCTTGCGTCTTTACGGTGTAGGGATCACACTTGCGCTTTGAAAATGTTTTCTAATAATCGCTAAGATGAGGTAGATTAGTCGGTTGTGTCAAAAACTTAACTGAAGATCACACAGTGTGATGAGTATCAGTCCAGCATTAAGTCAGACTTTGAGTCAGAGTCGTTTCTCCTCTCTGTGAACGAGAAAGAATGACAAAGAGATTCCTTTGCTTTCCTCTAGTCACTGATCGATAAGCGATAACCGGCCTACAGCACAACGATTAACGATTCACACCAGCAACCGCTATGGTCCATTAGATAGGAAGAAGAAAATATATTCTATAGACGTTTTGTTTACCTGGATTAGTAATAAAACGCTGCAAGGATGCGCTGTTTAAGTGCCCAGGCCCGAGGGGCTTCCTCAGACCGACGGGTCGGATCAGTATCCCGCTCCAGGGATTTTTTCACTTCACTAACGGATTTAAAATGATCCTGTTCGATTATGACCCGTCATGTGTGCGCGAGAGAGAGATAGAGAGAGTGTGTATGTGTGTGTGTGTGTGTGTGTGTGTGTGTGTGTGTGTGTGTGTGTGTGTGTGTGTGTATATAAAAATAGCTGGTGCTAGTGTTTCGGGGTGTAATAAAAAAAAAAAAAGCATAATAGTGACCCAAATGCTTGAGGTTCTTTTCTCATTTATAAATTATGCATAAAAGACGTCCAGCTGCGGAGAGCCAGTTATTAATATGATGAGGGTTTTTTAATGACTGTTATTGAAAACACCTAATATACTACTATTATAGCCTGTGATCTCTCAAGACATCATGGAGGGGCATTTGTAGGAGGATTTGTCATAGCTATCTGTCTTCATTTATTATTATTATTATTATTATTATTATTTATCATGGATTAAAATATGGATTTAAAAAGGGGGGGGGAAATGAGACAAATCCAAGCTCTAACAGACATTACAAGATGTTATTTGAAGATCTGGAGATTTTGGAGATTCCTGGCACCATGAACGAATAAGATTAAATACTTAGAGCATTCTCCTTTTTTAATTTTTTTCTTTTTCTTTTCCACATTACCTGGAATGCACGTCTCACAGCCTCCTTCCCTCCATGTCTTTCCACGTTCAATTCCTTTCGCAGCCAATGTTTCAAATCAGCCTCATTGTTCGCGCTCTCATGTGTAAGTGATGGAACTAACGCGATTCCTTTTGTCCAGAAGGTCCGAAGCTTGTTTTTTTTTCTTTTCTTTTTTAATCAGGACAATACACTCGGGAGTTCCCAAGGGGCCACTCTGTGTGCTCAGGAACCCTCGTGAAACACCAGGGTCATGAATGGAGGTCCTAGTCGGGGTTAGTCTCTGGAGACGAGCGCATCCTAAATCACTCAGTCCTTCTCCCTGATCGGCTCCTAATGCATGTTTAATCAACCCGTCCATAATGTGTTTGTGCTGGAGTGAAGTCCGCGAGGGGGAACTGCATCGGAGACCATCAGGAGGTTCGAGAGGAGACGCAGTGGGTTTAGTTTCCTGCGTTCTGACTTAAGAAGCGCTCTCGGAGTGTTCACAGGCTCGTGCTCTCTCTAGCACCAGTGTCAGTGTTTGGATCCATTTGTTTGTGGGACTGAGTCGAAGAGCAAACAGAAAAAAAAACAACAACAACAAAGAATCCATTTCCTGTAAAATAGCCGGACTGAACTCGCCATGAAATAGCCTTTATTCCAGAAATATCCAGCTTTCAGATCGTGCACTCCTGACACTGTTTTAAGGCTGTGGTGCAGTGAGACTTTTACACCAAACTCGTTTAAAGTCTACAGACATCTGTAAAGTGATAACTGTGAAAATGTACTGGGGGTCTGATCAAAGTCGTGACATTTAGGAAAATGTTTTGATGCTGTTTACTAAGTGAAAAAGGAAATCAGTAGGCAGAACCAGACTCTGTGTATATGTGTGTGTGTGTGTGTGTGTGTGTGTGTGTGGTTTGTCAGCCCAAAACATTTATACACATTTATACATTTCAAGAAAAGAAAAAATATAAATATTTTAATACTTAATATTATTTTAATACTAAATTTATTGCTATACATTATCTATTGATATAATACTATTTTTTCTTTTCCTTAACTTTTCCTTGGTTGACTGTGTGTGTGTGTGTGTGATATATATACACACACAAAATATGAAAGTAATATAAAGATAGAAACAAAATATATGGCAAAATATGACCACATTTATTTTCTGATCTTAAAATTATACTCACAAAACATAATTCTTGGAAAATTTACGAACACAAACTTTTTGGTAATGATCTGTATACATACACACACACACACACACACACACACACACACACCAAAGTATATGCATGCATGATCAACAAATAAATGTGGTCATATTTTGCCATATTTGCGATATTTTTAAGCTTTTTCAATATATTAATAAATAAAATAATTACAATACGTCGGCAGGCATCGGGAAGTGTCAAAAAAAACACTTGAGTATATGCAGTATGTCTCTTAAATTAAGTGCAAATAAAAAAACCTTTTTGATTCATTTGTTTATTTATTTTTTAAAAATGATGTTACATAAGTTTTAAAAAATATTGAATATTTAATTATTGTTGTTAAGTATTGAATTGCCACACTATATATTTTTCCTTTATTTCAAATTTGTATTTTTTATTATTAATAATAATAATAATAGTAATAATAATATATGCAAAAAGGTGGAAAAAAAATATATGCATATATATATTTCTTTTCTTATCAGGAGTAAAAAAATTGTCTGAGACTGAAAACAGGAAGAGCATAAACATGATGATGTTAAACCTAGGTAATAAATCCAGAATAAACAGATTGCACCTACAGTAATGCACCTTATAATGCTCCAACACACCTATTGTTCATAAACCGTACACTCAGCAGTACATTCAGCTCAATTCCCCTCTTTTTTTTTTTTTTTTTTTTTTTTCCCCATCAGACCAGTGGATGTATTTTTCTCTACAGATGAACGAAGGTGTTTACGTGATTATTGAAGCTCTATCTGTTTTCTCATGACAGCTGTGTGTCTTTTGAGAATCGCTACTTCATGATGATGTTTTGTATGGAGGGAAAAGTAGCAGGTGCATAACTTCAGACCGTTCGTTTCCACGGGAGCGCGTGATGAAACGAACGCTTGTACACCAGGCAGCGTTTTTATTTTTTTTTTCCTTCCTTTTTTTTTTTTTTTCTTGTTAAAAACAATACAAACCCAGGCGTTTATGTTTGACGGAAATCTTCATTCTTAATATCGCACGGTTTAGTTTTACAGTAGGTGACGGATTATTACCCCACGTCTGGAGGTATGGATGTGAACGCGGCTCAGACGTTCGCTCCCATTCATCCTTTTCACATCTCTGCTATAAAGGGATTAAATATATCTTTCTTTCTTTTCCAACGCACTGCATTTGTAGTTCCTTAGACGGAACATCCGTCTGTTCTGAACCTCCTTTCAGGTGACATGAACGATTAGACATCTCTGACACTTAGCTGTTTAGAAGAGATAAATGTGTGTAATATCTAACCTGCTGACTTGTTGCAGCAGTGGCTATAAATCAGATGAGTAGAATTGAGTAGAGAAGCTGTGGGATGTAAGTGATGTATCATATACACAGACTCTCCTGATCATCTCTGAATGTTTAAATAAACAAACGCTGTGACATTTCGTTCTCACACCCCGGGCACCTTTCACTGGGATGGTTAAGGTTTCACACGGGGACGCCAAGTGCAAGAAAGTAGCTACAGTGCGCGCCAGAAGTCCCTAGATGGCACCGCAGGCTAATTTGCATATAAATTTAACCAGCATGATCACCGACATGACACCGAGCGATTTTCACTTCAGGTTTTCTTTAATATGAGTTTTTCACAGTATATTATGATAAATGAGATTTTTTTGCAACACAAACTGCACTTAATCACTTTCACATAAACACGTCTGCAGTACTGCACCATGCTGGACTATACCAGTTTTCCCAAATACTACACTTTCTGTCAAGAACACGGACAAAAGGAAGCCGCGAAGTTGCAGAGTTTGAGCAGTCGTGAAGGAAACGGTTACTCGTAAACATTACTGATACTGTAAGTGAGTTTAAAATCAAGAACAAAGAAGAGTGCAGCAGATATTGGGAATGGTGGGATTGGTGAGTGGACGTTGGAGAAGGTGGGGATTGGTGTGGGGATTGGTGAGTGGATGTCGGAGAAGGTGGGGATCGGTGAGTGGACGTCGGAGAAGGTGGGGATCGGTGAGTGGACGTCGGAGAAGGTGGGGATCGGTGAGTGGACGTCGGAGAAGGTGGGGA
>JAOVVA010000004.1:23480065-23501638 GCA_028565275.1 Leiocassis micropogon | reverse complement strand
GGCTTCAACCTGAAATAATAATAATAATAATAATAATAATAATAATATCACTGATTACATTAAAGATCAGCAGATTAGTTTTAACTTTAACCTTTAAACTATTTCTACCCACACTTTACCCGTCAATGATGAGTACTAACGCTAGTTCATTAATAAAAGTAGGTTACTATAAGACTCTATTGATGTATACGTTTGATACAAATCCATATTCTATGTATGTATTCATATGCTGTACATCAGTAGCTATGATGGTGTACTTTACTGTAAATCATGGCTTAGTTGTTTTAGAGTTAATACACATTTCTTTGGGATTTGAGAAGTCAGCGTCTGATGGTGTATTTAAAGGAAACATGATTTTATTTCAACCCTGAAGCTCACTCATAACACTCCTACAGGGAAAAACAAAACACTAAGAAATTCATTAATGAACAACAGCAGCAGCAAATCTAAGTCAGAATACAGGAAGAAAAGCATTTTCCAGCATTTTTATTTCTGGCACGAAAATACAGTATCAAGTCATATCCGGTCAGAATAAAGCAAATGATGCACATCAAGTAGATCATGCAGTGTGTAATGCTTTATAAGTATCCTTAGGGTAAAGAGACCGACATGTTAAATTAGTTTATTTTCAGATTTTAACATTTGGGGAAGTTTAAACATCAGGACATGTACAGTAGTGATGTGTGAGGTTTGGAGAGATGCTTCCATCTGGTGGTAGTTTCACAGACATGTTCGAGCTCAACATCAGAGCAGCGTGAATTTCAGAAACATTCAGAAACCAGTTTATACAGTATAAACAGTACAATGACCCAATAAAACAAACAAACAAAAAAAAACAGCTTTTGATTTGTTGCCCAGTTCATGTGTAAAAATGATTCCTCATGCTCCCAGAACCACGTGTTCATTATCTTCTATCATAAAGAGTCCTGGAATATTTCACTGTACCATCAGAGAAAGAAAAAAAAAACCTCCATGGATTTGATAACCTGGTCATTCATTTACGAGACGCCCTTATAGTAGAGCAGTTGGGGTTAAGGGCTTTGCTCAAGAGCCAACAGTGGCAACTTGAAGTCATGGGGTTTGAACCTGGGACCTTCTAAACCACAAGCCAATGGCTTAACCACTGAGCTCCCCCTTGTACCTATTCAGGACATTCAGGTCGTCAGCTGACTTTAGTTTTTTGCCGAGTCTAGACCTGAGCGACTGAAGCAACCCCAGATCATAACACTGTCTCCAGAGGCTTGTACAGTGGACACTATGCATGATGGGTGCATCGCTTCATGTGCTTCTTACCCTGACACGCCCATCACTGTGGAGTAGAGTCGATCTGGACTCATCAGATCACATGACCTTTTTTTCATCGCTCCAAAAATATTTTTGTCGGAGTCCTACTAACAAGTTTTTTTTTTTTTTATTTATTTGTTTCATTTTTACATGTACTGTAGGTTCTTATAAAAGCAACACACACACACACACACCTTACACGCTCAGTTACACCAAAACCTTAACTTTAACCAAAAGGCGGCAAAAAAATGTTTTGTGACAATGACCACTGTTAAAAACGCAATATGAATAAAATCAAATAAAAAAAGCTTTCTGATGGTATTATTCTGTGAGGACAGTTGGTCAGGTTATAGTAATCATCACACACACACACACACACACACACACACATGACAAAAGCTTTGTCCAACCACATGCCATCTGGCAGAGTTGTAACAGATGTGTCAGGAGGAATGTAAATGTAAAAATAATAATGATGATGAGGATGATGATGACATGGAACACTGATATAAAAATAAAAATCTTGTTTTTCTAAATGACTTTTCTTTGTCTTTTTCCCACTAAAGGTATGCTTTAATGTTAAACTCGTACCTCTGTACCAGTCCATGTTTACAGAGCCGGCACCGTCCTTCTGGTCCGGGCTGCAGTTCTAATATGTACTGATGTAATGATGTAATGAACTCTAAATAAAGAAATGAAATGATTTTTAAATGCATTGTAATGATTTTTCCCGTCTAATCTAATGTAGTACCCGGTGGTGTTCACACTCATTGTAATTCTTCACAGGAATGTTTATAACACCAGAGAGCAGAAGACAGAGGTGGGAGCGCTGACCCACCGGTGACCTCTGTCCCAGAGTCAACCATTCACATTTCTCACTGGGAGGGTGTGGAGGCTATGTGTGTGTGTGTGTGTGTGTGTGTGGATTAGCGCATGTGTGTATGGAGGGCAACTGCATCTTTTTAGCATCTAATGGCGTATTTTGGTGCCTAATGATGTGGACTGAGCCGTCATCTCGTTCCAAAGCAGTGAGTTTTTACTTGCAGTTCAGGAGATTTACAGACACTTCATAATAACACCTCATATAGTGTAGGGGAGGATCTCTCTCTCTCTCTCTCTCTCTCTCTCTCTCTCTCTCTCTGTCTCTCGCTCTGAGCAAATCTATTCTGATTAAATATTTTCAGATGTAGCTTTCTGTCCTTCTGCCTGTCTGTCTTTCTTGCTTTCTATCTACAGTATCTGTCTGTCTGTTTTGATTTCTGTCTGTCTGTTTTGTTTTTTTGTTTGTCTTTCTATCTGTCTGTCTTTATTTCTGTTGGCTTTCCGTCTGTCTTTCTTTCTTTCTTCGTTTTTTTTTCTTTCTTTCTTTCCTTGGCTGTCCTTCTGTCTGTCTGTCCTTCTGTCTGTCTGTCTTTCTTGCTTTTTGTCTGTCTGTCTTTCCGTCTATGTCTGTCTGTCTTTTTTTTCTTCCTTTCTTTCTTTCTTTCTTTATCCACTTTTTCTCCTACAATGATTTCTCTCATGTGCTAATAAACCCATTCGTATTCTGATCACAGTACACAATAAACAAGTTTAGAAATAAGCAGCAAATCTCTCCGAGGCATGCTCTTATAGGAAATTAGTCCACATCACGGTGGAGTCATAGTGCCTGACCCGAAGCCTAATCTCATAGAAACCTGTTAACATTTTCATCATTTCCTTGCCAGCCTTTTATTCCCTCATTTTAAAGTAATAATAATAATAATAATAATAATATTAATATATAAAAATAGAGAAAGCACACACTCCTCTATCATGAAGACTTTCCACTCTTAGACTTTGAAATAAACATCTTACAGAAAGTTTCTCCATAATACTTGCTAAACAGTTTCTTTGTTAAATAACTATACTTATTTTTTTGTTGTTGCTGATATTCAGCACAACAGCACGGCCTGGAGTGCGATATTACTTTTATACAACAGTTCCACAAACAGCGTTTATTATAATCAGATTATGATTCGTTTGTTTCTTTAACCAGTAATGTTGCTCCGCCACCACATCCCCTTCACATACCTGGTTTAATTAGCGTTGAGCTGACGACCGGCGGTTAAAGAGGGATTTGGGATTCAGCCTTGTGATAAAAGCTAGTTTGCTTTGTAGCTAACGTTAGCGTGAACAGAACAACATGGACATTTCAGGCAGCTGTTCTCTCCTCTTTTTCTTGAACTGTGGACTTGTACAGATGTACTTTCACTCGTGCTGCGACCGACAGTTAGTGTAATTATCGATCGTTATAACACCCGGGACACGGAGTGGTACATATAGTTTAACATCCCAGTGCCGTTACTATCTATTATCATCACTCGTTAAAAGCCTCTCGACTGAGAAATCAGATTTCTAGGTCGGGACTAATTGTTGCATCATGTTTATTAATATAAACCTGTGATTTGAGTTACAGCTGAAACATCTGTCAAAGCTGATGTTATAGAGAATTAATCCACACTTACAGATTAAAGAATTCTAAACAAATTTGAGTTGTTTTTTTTTTTTTGACGTGAATGTCTATTTGAGTCACAAACGGCTTCATGACCAAAAGAACAAGAAGAAGAAGAAAAATGTTGCCAATAGATTACTTTTACTGTTATTGATAATAATAATAATGTTAATAATAATAATAATAATAATAATGATGGAAAATAAACATTCATTTTGCTTTCTTTCTTTTTTTTTTTCCAGAACCAAAAATCATATTTTTTTTGTAATTCTATTTTCCTGTAGATGGCAGTACAGGTCTGGGGACGAGCCTGAAACCAGACCGGATCACACGCGTTACATAGTTCCAGCTTCTCATTTCCAGACAATTCATGACAAATGTAAAGCGAATAATAAAGCACAGCTACTGTATACTGTACTGTATACACAAATGTATAGACACTGGATGTGATTATAATGCTTAGACCTTTGATCACACACACTCACTGTTCTCTGGATGTTTTCTTTGCACTGATTGCTCTGTGAAGTAAAGCAGTGAATTGTTGTGCCATTACAGTATAATACCTAAATGAGAGACGTGTCACTTCTATATCTTTTTTTGTCTTGTCACTTTTTGTCACCTTATTCCCCATGCTGTCACACACACACACACACACACATACACACACACACACATCCAGTGCTGAGATGCTTAACTACGGTACAACAACAGATTGTTTTTTTTTTTTTATTCTCTTCATTTATTCATTCATTTACACAACTGCCTGTCTAATTCCATCTATTTATCTGTTCATTTATTTATTTAATTCTCTCTTTTCCCCGTCACACGTGAATGAGATCCCTGGATACTGAAGCTGCAGGTGCAAGGCCTCTCCAGTGTCAGATTCAAGCTTTGTCATTTTCCACCCACTGTTGCACTCCCAATGGCGTTTTCCTCATCCTGGTCAAAACACTTACTTCTTCTTCTTCTTCTTCTTCTTCTTCTTCTTCTTCTTGCCTCGTGTCTTGTTTCAACCCCTAACTGGTTTAAAATGTTTCTATCCATGACCTGTCCATCGTAGTTTGTTCTAAATCCTGATAACATAAAGCTTGTGTCTTTTCATTTATTTATTCATATTCTATACCAATTTATCCTGTATACAGCGTCATGGGAGAGAATTCGGGCACAAAGCAGGGTACACTCTGAACATCGTTTGGGAAAAACACCAATTAAACCTAATCTGCATGTCGAGTACCCAACAAGCACAGGGACAACATGCAGGCAACTCCACAGACACAGACTCAAGTCGGGAATCGAACCCTCGACTGCAAAAAATTCCTTTTTTTTTTTGCCCATTATGCCATAATTTGTTTTTAATACTTAAACTTATATATACTTATAATTTAAGTATACCAAATACTTATAATTTCATATAAACTTATAATGTCCACATACTAGAAGTCCCTTTCCAAGCCTTCTCAACCTTCTCAAATAATATTTACATTTTTACACTTTCTATTATGTTTTTTTAATCTCCCTTTGGGATTAATAAAGTATTCTATCTATCAATCTGTCTTAAGGTCTGGTTTTTAAGTCTTTGTTAGATAGACTTTACAGCAACGTTCTTTCCCTCACATGCCCTAGGTTTCTTTCTCTTTTTTTTTTTTTTAAGGAAGCTGGGGTCAGACATGATTCTCACCCCTGGAGAAGAGCCTTGCAATATCCTCAATAGTGGCAATGCTGGGCCTTGAACCCCCAACCTTTTGAGCAGGAACCTGTAGCCTCGCCCATTAAGCCACACTTGATTACCACCAGTGAGCGAAAGAAAGAACATTTAATCATTTTATTTCATTTCCACTAAATGACACTCCAGCAGACTGACAAACTGTACCGCTTCAATCTAATTTGGATTGGATTTAAAACGTAGATAAGATATACAAATTGTTTTTTTTAAAAAGCGATCATAAAACAATGTGCCTTTCCGTGCCATTTTTCTTAATTTGGACCAAATTAGGACCCAACTTTTTGTCTAGACTATAATTCAGTAATTATACTGACCAGTTTTCCTGTTTTAAAAAAGTTCTCGTGTTAACTTTAACCCGAGCAAAAGATCCGGTGTGCATATAGTTATTGAACTGATGCAGATCAATCCCAATGACAGCGGAAAGTTTTAACAGAACAGAGCTTGTGTGTTTTATATCACTAAACATTTTAGTGTATGTTTAGTGTATGTGTGTGTATTAGGTTGAGCCCCCTTTTGCCTTCAGAACTCCCTTAATTCTTCATGGTATAGATTACATCATACATTTGCTGCAGATATTTTTTGCCTGCACACCCATGATGCAAATCTCCCGTTCCACCTCATCCCAAAGGTACTCGTCTAGATCGGGATCTGGTGCCCGTGAAGGCTGATTGAGTAGCATGAATTCATTGTCATGTTCAAGAAACCAGTTAATGATGATTTCACCTTGTGTTACCTTGCACCGTGTTATGATGTGGTTATAAATACACGGACATGGTCAGTAACGATGTTCAGGTAGGCTGTGTCATTTAAACCAGGCTCAATTGGTACTAATTGGGCCCAAGAAAATATTCCCACACTATTCCATCACCACCAGTAGTGTGAACCATTGATTCGTGCTTTCATGTTGTTTGCATCAAATTCTGACCCTACTTACCTGAAATTGTCACAGCAGTAAATCGAGACTCATCAGACCAGACAATACCCCCACCCCCACCCCCCCAATCTTCTATCGTCCCATTTTAGGGATCCTATGTGAACTTTAGCCTCGGCTTCCTCTTCTTAGCTGACAGGCATCCAGCCGCACCTGGTGTGGTCTTCTGCTGCTTGTGTGTTCCGAGATACTCTCCGTCATACCTTGGTTCTAATGAGATGTTGTTTGAGTTACTGTTGCCTTTCTATCAGCTTGAACCAGTCTGGCCGTTCTCCTCTGACCTCTGGCATCAACAAGGCTTTTTCGCTCGCTGGATATTTTTTTCTCTTGTTCAGACCATTCTCGGTAAAAACCCTCTGTGTGTTGGAAATACTCAGACCAGCCTGTCTGACTCCATTCTGATGCTCGGTTTGAACTTCAGCAGATATTGAAAGCCAGTAATGAAGAGGCTGGACAGGATGGCAAACAATACAGTATATAAGCATCATTATTCAAATATTACATTATTTTAATCACAACTTATGTACGTACCTTGTGCTAACAAACTGTAGCAAGATAACCACGTAGTAATGCTTTAGCAAAGTACTATTACTATGAGATGGCTATGAGAAATGTGTCATCACTTTGTGAGATATCGGCCACATCTACATCAGCCTCTGATCTTATAACCTGAGGTACGTAACAGTCAACGTTGCTCACTGTTTGCCTTTCCATTGGCACATCTATTGATCGAGGGCTCAGATGTGTTCAGACTGACTGTACTTACCAGCAAGATTTTTAACCAACATGATCTTTACAGGAAATTGGACCAAGCAATGAAATAACACACTGTACTCATTGTTGACGGGCCAAGTGTTGTTCCCATGTTTTATCTCATAGTGGCGCTTCACATCACCGCTTGTTATTAGTGCCACGGTTTCGGAACATATGAGACAAACTGGTTTTAAACTTCCCGCAGGAAGAATAAACATACGTTGTTCTGTCCATACATTTTTGAAGATTCAGTTTTCATAGTCTACTTTTTTTTTTTTGAGTAAGCCATGCTGTGTTACACTTTCGTCTCTGTTTGTTGAGGATTTCGGCAGCTTGTAGGTGCTTTCCCATCATATCTGTGTCTTCCGCATACTATGTCTGTACATGGTAAACTATCGCGTTGATCAGCTCTATTAAGTGATTTGTGTAGCCACGAGCACCTCAGGGGGAAATTGGTAAGAAAAAGCTGACATAATCTGGCACATAACTGCTCATAACTTTACTTCTACCCAAATTTTTTATTTCATTATGGTGCAGGTTTAACTTCAGGCAGATACCTAAGTACTGCCAAAGTTTCATTAAATTCCGTCAACCCAGTTGTGTTCGTTATGCTGTGAAAAAAATCTGACTGGACAGACATACAGATATACGGACAAAGACTGGTTTTGGGTCCTCCAATGTATAAAATGTAAAGATATTATTGAAAGAGTGAATTCTGATCAATGTACAGCAAAAAAACTTTTTTTTTTCTATTTTATTTTTATAGATACATCGTCTATGTACTTATTATATCCTCAACCAAGGCACGTGACCTCAGTATTCTGCCACGTGAAACCTTTTTAATTAAACTTGACGGTCAAAATTAGATAGATATTAGCTTCCCATTGGAGCAGAGAAACCTGAAACCCTATGGTAACTCTCATGAGAAGCGTGTTGAAGTGAGAAGATAATGAAGTAGACATCGCACAAGTGAAGTTAATTAGTCAATTAAAGTGCAAAACAGCACAAGAAGCAATTTGTTTATTTACAAAATGTGTTTATTTAGGCAAAGAAAGAATGCAAGAGCTGGCAGGACTCATAAGTATTCATTCATGATTTTTTTTTTTTATTTATTAGAAATGCATAAGAAATTGTACTATGGTACAGTATGTATTATAGTTCACTGTAATAAACTATAATACATACCATAATATAGGACAGTATTACTGTGGGACTTCTAACATTACCATTGTAGACACCATGTGACTTTAGAGAGTAGCCGTGTAGTACCTTCTTCAGTGGGTACATACTGTGATAGTGCTACAGTGTGTACCACAATACTTTTGCGAATCCCATGGGACTAATTGGGTACCACAATGGGTACAAAAGTTCAGTAAGAATCTAATATGATACGTTTGTATGTGTTGTACCATATTAAATATGTCAATACATACTACTGGTATGGTATGGTACAGGAAATATCATATTACGTACCAGCTGAACCCAGTACATACCACGGGATTCACTAAAGTACTGTGTTTTAACTTTATATATATCACCATTATGGTTCATAAACATGTATCCTGGCACGTGTTCCATGCTACAGTTCCATACTACAATTTATGGTAGAATACTATAGTACATGTACAGTACCAAAGTATGTACCATGATAGAACAAAGTATAAGAGGGATACGTTTACTATATCAGTATATAAGTAAAATAAATCATTATGGGTAGCTAGATAGTGATATTAATTAGCTAGCATGATTCTCCAATATTATAGAGCTTGCTACAATATTAGCAAACTGATAGTTTTATTCCCCGAATGTTAGCTCTAGTCATTTATTGCAATAATCTTAACATTATGAAGATATACAGAACATAAATTATATACAATAGAAGTTTATATTTTATGGATTCTGCATTACTGAGATTAAAGTTTTACAAACAACAACACCTGCAATAATAATATTTTACTATTATTATGTCATTTTAATATAAAAACTTTAACAGAATATTCTGCAAGATGCTCAGTAAAAATAATTTACCAATTTCTTTTTAAAACTAAATATGTACACTAAATGTGAACTTTGTTTAGTTTTACAATTGTTTACTGCTCTTCATAGTACAAGTCAAACCGGGACTCAGTTATGAGAGTAAAAATTTCCTTTTTTCTCCATAGACTCCCCTGCTACACTAATGCACTTATCCCAGTGTTTCATTAGTGCTTGGACACCATCAAGGTTTTTTTTAGTACGCCAGAGCCATGATCTGACTGTCTGCTTCACGTCTGAAACCCCCGGCCTCCCAGGAACTCCTTTAATGGCCCAAACATGCGAAAATGGCTTGGAGCGAGGTCAGGACTGTACACGTGGCAATAACTTCCAGCCGAGTTCCTGTAATGTGCAAGTGGTGTTTGTGAATGACTGTGTGTACAGTTTCCACAGAGAGATGCGTCACAAGTTGGCAGAAAACTATTCAGCCATTCATCAAAGATCAGGTATTTTACTCACTTCAAAGGAACGACTGCAGTGGGCTCTGAACCACCTCGGTCAGGAACGGCATTCATAAAGATACGGCCTCCTTTAAAACGTTTGCACCGTTCAAATGTTTTGCTATGGCTAAATGCACCATACTGTGCTTAGAGTCTTCTGTGATGAAGTGTGTGTTTGATGTAATGTTAATCGCTTTTCCAGCTTCATTCAGCAGAAATGAGTAACAAGTTAATCACAAGTCCGGGTTTGACTTGAACACAGCTTGTATTTAAGAACTAAAACAGGATGTCATGTAGATTGTTACTTTCAAACCCAGCAAACACTTTCAACATTAGCATCTGCCAGGCAAAAGGATCCTAAAGTTACAAGAATTCATGTTTCCGGTATCTTATACCGTATGATCAACCATTTTAACCAGGATGATCAAATGGTTTAGAGTTTTTGTAACTGCAGATCATCTTCATAGTCGTGACCTTTAACCGCTCGGTGAAATCCAGTCACATAAGCCAAGGTGAATTTTTAAAAGCGGTGAAAACTTGTTTCCTGTCTGATGGAGAACTTCTCATGGAAATGCGCTCATGCCAAAACTATTAATTACCTTTTAGCAGGATCGCTTTGAGCCGCTAATCCGGGAGGACGAAGCCCCCTCTTTCCTCTCTTAATTGCCACTCGCAGTTTTAATGAGATATAGAATACGCACAAAGCATGTCTGACTTTGAAAAGGAGCGCTCACCAGTGGCCAAATGTGCTGATACGTCAAGGATAGAACCTTTACCCTGACAGCTCGTCTAACTCGCGAGGCCAATTAACACTTCCTCAGCGAGCGAGGCACGAGCCCTGGTGAGCGCTCCGCATGTGCTGCAGCGGCGTGGTGGAGAATGGGGAAGCATATAAGGGGCTCAGGTAAACGCTGGGTAATCATGGCTGACCACGAGGCGAGCTAGGTTGACTCGGGGGATTTTTTTTCCCACACTTTGATTGTTTTTCTCTCATGATGGCGGTTTTAATTAGGTAAATGTTAAAAACTTGTCAGTTTATGAAAACATTCATTTAGCATTAAGAAGTAGGGTCACGAAAATAGGGATGCACAAAATAATTTTTAAATGCAAATACATTCATCTACATGCTCGGAGGAACTAGTTAACCAACCTGGTCCTCGCCTTGATTCTCGCTCTGGTAATAAATGTCACAAAAAAATAAAAATGGCACAGCCTGTGCTACCGCCACCATGTTTCACAGGTAATTGGTACGGGTACATTTGAAGTCGTTTTCCTACTTTGTCCTTGTTTTTATTATTCAATTAGACATGGAAGGGACCAGCATTAAAAACAACGTTGGTGGATAAAAAGATATCCTGACCACCTTTGCTCTTTGGAGTGAACATAAATAAACTCCTGGGGAATGCGCATAGCAGGGTATCGTGGGGAAGCAGCCGGAGGTGGGGACGCTGCACGGCTTGGTGTGTGTGTGTGTGTGTGTGTGTGTGTGTGTTGGGCTTGGGTCACCATCCATCACGCAAATTCGCACCCAGCGTAATAGACGAGACGAGAAACCCGAGCCACTACAAGATAAACACATGCTCCCTCCGAAATAACAATAGACTCCGATGACCTGTTTTGAGAGCTGTGCTTTAAGGCTCGCTGCACCACCTGACATTGTCATGTGCAGAGTTCGCGTGTTGGTGTCGCATTACAGGTTAAAACTGGCCTCTAGCTCTCGAGAGTGGACAAACATAAAAGGTAAATCTGCGGAAATGACTTAGAGAACCTCGTCGAGCTGGAGCCGAGGCTGCGATCAAACTTTTATAAGGTTTATTCTTTGATAAAGTGATTGGTACAGTATAACTTTTGTAGACGAAAGCCAGTGAGAACACACACCCACACACACATGATCATCGAGGCATGGAGTCTATTTTGCAATGATTGATGCATACTGTATGTGTGCACAAATGTATTGCTTATGACAAACAATAATTGCTGGGATATACAACAAGAATGCAAACATGAAAAGCATGCAATCTGAAACATGTGCCATTACAGTACTACATTTGTCGAAGTCCCAGAAGGAAGCGTGTGTGTTACACGAGCATATTTGGAGACTGACACAAAATGCAGTTGTATCATGCCGGCCCAGCCTCTTTGGAGACCTGCCAAACCGCCCCGATTGTTCTCTCTCTTTCTCCATGTACTCATGTATCTCCTGCGCTCTTACACAACACAATTTTTTTTTTTAAATCAACTTTTTAAATCGACACACTGTATATAAAATAAGATTTTCTATCACTAAAACGCAGGAGCTGCATGAGGGACAATTGTAAATCTTGTAAATCAGTGCATGAAAGTGTACACGTGCATTATCTACTGTACAGTGTTCCAATGCTTGATATTGTGACAGCTGATATTAGAGATCCATGGATTTGTCGGTATAGAGGTTCCTTCATGAAGACACGGTCAGGGTTCGAGCTGATTTGAGTTGAAGTGAGTTATGGATTTCTTGAAGCAGTACAGTAAGTGGTAAAAGTGTAAATGTCAGAGATGTTTCTGGTTATAGTCATAAAGCTAACTCAGCCATTCACAAAGAAGGAAAGATCTTGAAACTGTGGTCTAGATCAAAAGATTTCACATCAAAGGACCAAAAACTATATATTGTATCAACCGTTATTGTGAATAACACTATTGGTCAGGGTTTAATAGCATTTTTATCATCCTTAAAATTGGTATCAGGAATTTAAAAAAATCAGTTCATCAGGTCTACACATGCACACACACACACACACACACATAAAC
Source organism: Leiocassis micropogon (assembly GCA_028565275.1). Classification (NCBI taxonomy): domain Eukaryota; kingdom Metazoa; phylum Chordata; class Actinopteri; order Siluriformes; family Bagridae; genus Leiocassis; species Leiocassis micropogon. Next base: position 23,489,213 of record JAOVVA010000004.1, on the reverse strand, counting down.
AGAGTATCTCCACAGGGATTGTGTGGGTGTGTTTCCGATACCATTTGCTGTGCTTTTCCTGTACATCCACCTCCATTATTGTCCTCTGTATGGATGTGTGTGTGTGCGTGCATGCATATGTGTGTGTGTATGTGTGTGTGTGTGTGCATGCATGCATGTGTCTGTTTGGGGTAGTTTAGGGTCCCTCGATGCTAAGCTGTTGAAGTCTCTCCAGCTGCACCCCAAGTCCATAGATTTACAGGTGCGACTGTGTCTTTCATCAGAGGAAGTCTACAGGCCGGCTGTTCCTCTCTCTCTCTTTTTTTCCCTCTTCCTTTTTTTTTTTTTTTTAAGGAGGATGTTGGCATTGACTCCATTTAAAAGGCCAAGAGCGTCTAATTTAGTAAATAATCATTAGTCAGTGAAAGTGGTTTCATTAGCACCCATGCATTCAATGCAATGTATATGATCATAAAATTTGATTATATTTTTATGTCATTTTTATTTCTTTTTTTTTTTTGTTGTTGCTGTTGGTTCACTCGGGAGTTCTCTAAACGATAGCCACGAGAGCCTTTGCTGTGATTTGAGCTTTGTAATTTCAAGTTGACACTTTTACAGATTTGTTCACATGTGCAGGGTCGTCCTGTACCGTACTACTGTAGACTCAGAGATGAGCCTATGTACTGTGGCATGGATATACAGTACCTCAATAGATGAGATATAAATAGATATTAGATATGTCACAATTATTCACAAACTATTAAAGGCTAAGTAAAAAAAATAAAAATTAAGATTTTACATCCTGACAGTGTGAGTTGAGAGCTCTCTCTTACTCTCTTTCTCTTTCTATGTATATATTGAATATACTCTTTATACAGTAATCTAATACTATGATGTCATTAACTGTGATAAAAGATCAATCAAAGTCAATATTAGTGATAATAATAATAATAATAATAATAATAATAATAATAATAATAATAAAAGTTTATTAATGGTCATTGTCGCAAAGCACCTTTACAGAATGAAAAGAAAATTATGAGAAATTGTGTTTGAATCAAAATGATCATTTTGTCCCTGATGAGCCGAGGGTGACGGTGCTGAGGGAAAAACTCCCTGAGATAGCGATCCGTAGAAACCATGAGAGGAACCAGATTTAACAGAGAACCCATCCTCATTTGGGTGATGACGAAGAGCAGAAAATGGTTTAATACTAATATATAATATTATAATTATAATAATATAATATATTATATATACTGTATATATATCACCAAATAAGTCAAACTTGCACTTTGACTTCCAGCATCCAAAATGTACAACATGTAAATATTATACTTTTTTTTTTTAAATAATATAAATATAAAATATAAAAATATTTTTTTATAATAGCCAGGAAGTGATACACACATGATATCAATTCAAAGCATCCTTTTAATTTGAACATGTTGTGAAAAGGATTTTGGGTCCCAAAATGAAAATAATTTTTTTAGATCGCTATATAGATATATATATATGACACAAATATACATATCTATCTATCTATCTATCTATCTGCACACACTCACACATACATACATAGATAAATATGTGTGCACTGTATGTGTGTATACATATGTATGTATATATACTGTATGTCATTTCTCATTTATATTTTTTCCATAAACAAAATGAATTCTTATATTAACATTATCATATACACATTATTTCATTCATAGTTATATTAACAGTATTATTAATGCATAATTATTTCTTTTTAAAAGCATTAAATCACTCTTAATCCCATTTGCTTTGTTTAAAGGCAATCAGAACAGCAGCAGATGCCTCGGGGAACATTTCTAACGTGAGCTTCTGTTTCTCTTCTGAAGTGCAGTGTAATAGGCAGAAGGGCAAACATTTTCTTCTTCCCTACTGAGAGCGCGAGAGATTTAATGAGCAGGAAAGCCTACTCAAGCATGTAAAAATTCCACCATTCCGGCCATTATTTCATCGACGAATGAAAGCTAATGGGGAGTGCCAAACACAGCAATGAACAAGGCTTTCTCTCTCTCTCTCTCTCTCTCTCTCTCTCTCTCCCTCTGAAATGTCCATAACGGTTAAATCAAACACACATTACACACATTAGCCCGCTGTAAGAGAACAGCAAAAGAGATGAGATAAAAGATCAGGACTGTCGCTATGTAACCACACTGGGGATATCGCTCACCTCAACACATCCCTCACCTTCTCCCTACATCCAGGCATTTTTAATTAGCCATGCTTTCTGCGGTTCCTGCAATAGAAGAAAGAAAGTGGATATGTCTGTTAATATGATTTTTAATGCAAGGGATTTTATTAGAAGTGAGACACAATCCAAACTATGAACAGAATAACACACACACACACACACACACTAACTGTAACAACTTTTTAAAGTTTTGCAATGGCTATAAATATTTTTGTCTTCATTTGTGTCTCTCCAGTGTCCTGCATGTCCTAATCATATGACCATAAACACTTGCCTGTGTGTAGTTATTTAATATTGCATGAAAACATCAGACTAAAGTTCCTTAGTGATGAATCTATTTGTAAAGTTTATCTCTGCGACTCCTTTCTTCTCAACAATGGATGGAAAAGTTGCCACCGTCTTTTTATCTGTTATGCAAGATGCCCCGGCTCTGCCTCTGAACTTGTCGCCAAAGCCTTTTTCCTGGAAACCACAACCCCATGCACCACTTTTCCTCCCTGTAGTGACACCCTGAGGATGGGACGTCATCATTTTCAACACTTCCTCCAAGCCCGGGTCTCAGAAGGCGCTTTGCTTTGCGTGTTTTTTAAGAGTTGGATGAGGGAGGTGGGTGAGAAACAAACGGACCCGGCTCAGCCGCTTTGATCTTCGTTTCCTGCCTATTATTTACCTCGGTTTCTCACGAACCTTTTTTTTTTTTTTTTTTACTCATTCTCTTTACTTGATTACCTCTTGCTTCCCTTACATTTGGCCTGACAAAGACAATATGTTGCTCTTTAAACGTTTCTGAGAGGAAACTATAAAAGATCTGTTGTCACTGCTTCAACCCTTATGAGGTCTGGATTGAGGGATTATGAGTTTTAAAAAGGAGGAAATGCGCAAAAACAACTGAACCAAAAAAAAAATTGGAACCATATTTACAAACACAACATTGTATCATATAGCTTTCGTATCCAAAGTAATAAAATGATGTAAAATAATTGTCACTGCATGAAATATTTTGTAAGCAACATAGCTGTGACTCATCTGCTAAACATATGAAATGATAGTGTAGGTAATGGACTAAAATTTTTTTTTTTATCAATTCTATATTTAATTGCATCAAGCATTTGATAAATTTTAAATGTAAGACAAACTGGAAGGAAAAAAAACAACCCTGAACTGTTTATTTTTCCTAATGATGTATAGAAGAAGTGTGTATAAAAGAAAAGAAAAAAGGCTATGAAGTTAAAGAGTTTTACAATTTATAGAAAATTATTCATAATGCAATATTAAAATAATTGCCTTTTTTGTGATAGGAATATGTATAAAATGCCTTAATGAATTAAAGTTAGTTGTTAATGTATTTATAGATAATCAATTTGTCTATGCATGAACATTATACACTTGATAAGCTGCAAGAACCTTTAATGTCTTATAGATCCCAAAGGAAATTTCCAATAAATAATAATTGTTAATATGTAAAAAAAAAAAAAAAAATTGCATTGCATTTAACATACTGTATTTGCATTGCTAAAAAAAATGACCTTGGGGTTTAAAAGTCTTAAATTGCAAATATTACTTGTGAGTTACTGCATTTAGTTTCTAATATCATATTAGTTATATTTATTCACAATATAACATAAATATAAATACTAAACACTAAATACAGCTTGCAAACATGATGCTACAATACGCACTACATATGCATATTAATTCTTATTAAAACCATCAAATCAATTGAAATTTATACAACATATAATATAATATAATATAATATAATATAATATAATATATTATATTTTGTTGCTCGGTGTATCATTTATATAACTCTAGGCGTCTGCGTGTCTGTAACGGATCCTAATGCAAACCGTGCAGCTTTAGCGCAAGCATCACTGAGCTGCTAGTATCGCATCAGTCATGCGTCCATATCGTAGGTTATCATCACCGATAGTAACGTCGATATAAAGCGTGCTCCTGTTTAATAAATGCAAATTGAATGAACACGGAAAGTCTTACTCCGACTCGTAGGAAACATGAAAGGGGTGGGAGGATAGGATAAGGCGCGAGCGGCGCTTTGAGTCGAGCTGATCTCAGGGAGAGTGTGTTTGCTCGGAGTGTGTGAGGAGCGTGTGAGGTGCGATGATAAAGGTAAAGGGCAGGCAGTAGCAGGACCTCCAGTGAAGGGCCATTAATCTAAGGGTGAGTGTGCGCCACTGACTGCCTGACCGTTCTAGCCACACACAGCCATCGCCTTGACCCTAAAACAGCAGCACCCCAGCAGATCTGCTGAAAAAGCAGCCAGATAAATCAGAAATCGCTTCCCGGAGCGGGACGGGATGATCGTCCCGAGCTGAGAGAGAGCAGGTCATTAAGGCGGGTTGCTGCCGAGGGTCACAACGTGCATCCATTTAGTCTCTCGGCATTTATTCTAAGTGGACTTTAATACGCAGTCAGAAGAATGGATTGTTGTTATTCTGTCAAGAAGCACACTCGGGCTGTTGTGAGTACATTCCACGGTGGGAGGTTTCAAATATAGTGTTTTTCAAAGCAACGAAAAAACAAGAAATGATCTCAAGAGAACAAGGTGCATGAAGCAAAATCTGTGACGGATATTATAATCTGAAGGAAGAGACAGACGCAGGATTAACAAACCTAATCCTATAACCTTTACCTTTCCTGAGCAGCTGTTTTTTTTTTTTTTAAACCATTAAAACCCAGCGCAAATCCGTGCCAGGATTACAGTGCAGGTCAAAAATGTTAGTTTGCAGATATGTCAAGTAGAACAAAAGGTCCGTCTTTAGTCCAACTAGAAACTGTGGAGGCCAGTGGTGACCTTTATATTTATTCCCATTTTATGACCAGAGTAGGAACTCCAACTCATCTCAACATTCACACACCGCAGGAAATTTGGGAACTCCAGTAGGCCTGATCTGCATGTCTTTGGACTGTGGGAGGAAACCAGAGAACTCAGAGGAAACCCACCAAGCATGGGGAGAACATGGAACCTTCATGCACACAGACCCCGAGATGGGAATCGAATCCGGACCTTGCAGGTGCGAGGCCACAATGCTAACCGTTACGCCACTAAGTCGAAAGAACAAAAGTTATCATTACTTTTATAATGTGTAAATTTTACCACCACTGGAATATGGAGATTATGTTGTAAAAATGTAGTACTCCCAAAATGAAAGTTTTTTTTTTTTCGGTCATAGAAACAACCAAAAACAACAATGAAAACATGTGATCAGATAGTATCTGTGCTATTTCTTTGCCTACAGTATGTGACCCATATGTATATATATGTATATATATATAGGCTAAAATGCTTGCTGAGCATGCTAAATGAGTTATGCTAGGAAGTAGTACTATAAGTAAAACAAATGATCACTCAATTCAATTCAATATTATTTACAATGGCATGTTTACCAACAGACTTTTTTTTACAAAGCAGTTTTTGCAGAGGTCATCCGCATACGATCCCTGGAACGACACAAGGCTCTCCTGCAGCTGCTGGAACAAAAATCATTTCCACTAACGGTTTTTCTACGAAGCAGTAATTAAACCAGTGACCTCATCTTCCAGAGGACCCGAGCACAGTTAATAGATCACCACGCTGCCCTGACTGCAAATCTATGCTGTTGCTTATCATCAATCAGCGAGCCGAATCCACTGATCTTATTTCCTGATCTTATTAGAGTGTTGTGCCTATTCCTGCCGAGTGAGTGCTCTGGCTGTTGCCTCTGGTCCCTGTCTGCAGATGAAAGGAAAAGGGGGGCACCGGTCACGGAGGGAGAAAAGAAGGCTGGCCGTGGCCCGTTTGAAGTAAGCAGTTGGGAGTTTGATGACAGAACAGTCTTTGGGAATTTAAGAGAGGCTCGGAGTGAGCGTTCCCCCCTGGATGACACCTTCAGGAAGGAAGTTTTTCTCCTTCCAAAAGACCTTGCTTTATTTATATTCCACATTTTCATCGAGGGAATCTTTCAAAGGGAGCTTTTTTTTTTCTTTCTTTTCTTTTTTTTTTCTAACCCTAGTTACCCTTTGTTAGCCTTTGAGGGCCAATGCTTTACTTACTACACTAAAATGCTGATTATTTTTATGCATTAGTGAAACCTGTGCATGGATACGGTTCGGGAGTATCTTATCATTCATGACGCTTTACGTTTTCTGGTTCTGCTTAAGAAATCCAGCTGGCTTATAATCGCTGGCCGTATTTATCAACGTCATGCGGAGATGCCGATACCAGCGTGACCCGTGTGCACGGACGTCTCCAGCCTGAATCTTCTCCGCTTAGTCGGGATGTCGACCTGCGGCTCTCGTTCGTGACGCGCAGACAAGCCCTCCATCTTTATCTATTATTAACTCAGCAAAGTGGGTGATTAGCCAGCCATCAAAAGAGGCCATATCATTTAAAGCTGTATCAGTGCAGGCAAACAGCGCTGCCGAGTGACCGTTGGCCCCTGGGTGAGACTCCGGCTCCCCCTGGACTAGACTCGGAGGCAAATCAAAGACAGGCTAATCAAAGAGGGCGTGTGCCTGTTAACCTACCTGTCATTTAAATTAAGTGTCACTGTGCAAGTCTAGATAAGTGACTGCCTTCACGGGTCGAACCACTGCTGATGTATTTGTTAGCAAAAAAAAAAAAGAAATGCAATGAAAATATATTTGCGTTTCTATTACACAAAAAACAAGAATCTAGTGTTTCTACAGAATGCGGAAAAACAAAAAGCCACCCAGTACGCGACAAAGGAGAACGAGTAGATTGGTTTCGATCGAAAGCTGGGAAAGATAAGATAACTTAAATAACGGGAAGAAAAGCATATCTGCATGTCGAACCATGAGGATAAAAAGCAAAATAATATTATTAAAAAATATGGTTTCAGTGTTACGAATGTGACATTTGGACTCATTTGGTAAAAAAACAAACCCTCAGATCACAGACAAGCTTAATGTCAAATAATTAATTAATTTGTGCAAAGTTTAATGAGTGCTTCAGCTTAAAACAAAGAAATCTTCAAAATTTATACAATCATTTACATCCTGAAAACATTCAGTGTTTTATCAGCATTACGGATGTGCCATTAAACTGACAAACTTTAATGAGAAAGTACAGTATAAGTTGTGTAACTCTTACCTGTGACGTGAAAGACACTCGAATGAACACAGAAAGTGTAGATGTGAAAATGTTTGTTTCCATTTTTGGAATAAATGATTTAGGATAAATTGATAAATTCTCTTTTTCTTTGTAGTATTCATAATTTTCGGCCTCTTTGTGCATTTTGTTGCTTATAAACTGACTTTATGGTCAATTTTCAAGCAAAACTTGAAGGTGTTTGTAGTGTATAAATACGGTCGACCTTTAGCACAGTGGCCTTGCACCTCCAGGGTCAGAGGTCGATTCCTGCCTCGGGTCTGTGTGTGTGCATGAAGTTTGCCTGTTCTCCCTGTGCTTTTTGGGTTTCCTTCCACAGTTCAAAGTCACACAGGTTAGTATTCTAATTGGCGTTCTCAAATTGCCTGTAGTGTGTGAATGTCCTGCGATAAATTGGCACCCCATGCAGGGTGTACCGTTCCTCATGCCCAAAGTCTCCTGGGATAGAATCCCGGCCCTGCACGATCCTGTATACCGGATAAAGCAAAATAGATGAAGGAAGAATGAATGAATGAATAAATGAATGAAGTTTCATCATGGTTGCTGTTGTCCTGCCATTTTCCACCCAGAGATTCCAGCCTGAGAAGATGGATTCACATGAAGCCAACATGACATGAGTATTGCCGTCCTTTCCAACCTGAGAGCACGGCCAATTTCGCTTTTTTTGGCTTCTGTCCATAGATAGCTATGGCATCATCAGCTATGGGAACTCGGGAACTTCCTTCACTTGGAAGCCAGAGAGTGCTGTTTCAAATACAGGTTTCTATTTTCGTTGCGTGCCGTGAAGGGCACAACATTTGATTTACATCATATACCTCATGAATAAGTTTTGTTTTGTTTGTTTGTTTTTTGCAAAACAAAAGTTAGAATAGTAACAAAACTTAGAATAGAAAATGATAAAAATGACTGACACCTTTTTAACCAAAACTTCCCAAAAAGATTATGAGGATTTTGGACGAACGATTAACACTAAAATGAAATTAACTGTAAAATGAACCCTAAGTAAGAGGTAAAATACGCTACACGTCCCGGTCCTAAAAGAGGAAAATAAACCGAGAACAAAACGCTCAAAGCAGAAGCATTCAGACCATCAGGTCTCCTGCCACCGATTAATTAATTAGGAAATTACGTGACATTTGTGCAGTTCTCTAGAGAAATCAAAGCGAGGAAAATTACTTCGTTTGTATCCTCTCTCTCTCTCTCTCTCTCTCTCTCTCTGTCTCTCTTGCTCAGTCTTTTCCACTTTGTTTGTCTTGTCATCGCTTGATTAATTTTCTAGAGGTAAATCACAACAGGAGTGTGCATGTGTAAGCTGTCAGTGTGTAGATGTATCTATTCATCACCTCAGGGAGAGTGAGAAAGAGTGTGTGTGTGTGTGTGTGTGTGTGTGACAGAGAGAGAGAGAGAGAGAGGCCCTTGGGTAATCTTGACGGGTGCGGACACAGGGGAGGCCCCGAGCACCATGTAAACAAGATAGTGATGTCGGATAAGAGAGGCTGATGGTTAATGACAAATGGCTAATAATGCGCGAGGACTGCAGTGCGCGAGGAAGTCTATTGATTATCCTTATTACCCAAAGCATCCGTCTTGAGAGGAGAGCAGGGGGGTGGGAGAGGGAGGGAGGCAGGGAAATTAGCTTGCTCATTCCCAACTGACGGACTGATTGCTTTGAGGGCCCTGAAAGGGACAAATGGATTCTCACACACATGTACACACACTTACTCACACACACACACACACACACACAAGCGCAAGCATGTACGCAATCTCCTGAACTGTAATATTATTCTAGCTACTGTCACATTTATTAT